>JAOQMR010000009.1:20334249-20348077 GCA_027563865.1 Erythroxylum pelleterianum | reverse complement strand
TCACACGACGGATTTGATTTTCAGTAACACTTCCGTCACCCCTCCTCCATCCTGTCAAATCTAATGCTGTCAACTTCCCGTCATTTCAAATTCCAACAAATAATCAGGTTCGTGAAGTGACAACTCCGAACCTGAGGTTTGGGTGCGCGTGCGACTATGGGCTCGTTTGGAAAGGAGTGAATTGAATTTAATTCTGCAATTGAATCCAATTCAGTTGTTTGAAAATGCCAAAATAAGATGAATTCAATTCATACATGTAATTGAAACCTATCTCTTTTATAAATTGAATTCACTCCTTCAAATATAAAAATTCAATTACATTGAAGCTTGAGGTAGTGTCTTGCTCTTTTCCCCTTTCATTTTTTGGACTATTTCATTTCTCACTCTCTTGTGCTTCACTTGATTAAATTACAAAGACTATTAATTAAAATATTATTAATAATTAATTAATAACAATATAATTAATTAAAATATAATATATTCATTAATTAAAATATTGTAATTAATTTTAATTAATTACAATATAATCAATTACAATATAATTAATTAAAATATGATTAATTAATTAATTAAAATATAATAAATTTTTATTTTTAAATATGTTTAATAATAATAGTAATTATTCATTCCTATTAACTAACTATAATAATAATAATAATAATAATAATAATAATATTTATTCTCATTTTTTAATATATTTATTCTTATTTTAAATAGTATAATTGAATTCGATCCTATTATTACCGAGTTTATTCAGTATAAATTATTGGTAAAAGTTTCAAACAGCTCGTATATGATTTCACACTCTCTCGAGACACTGTCCTCTCTTTTCAATATTAGCTGATTCACTCTTTTGATATTTCGGCTCTGAAAGTTATCCAGAAGCTTCATACCGGTGAATTAGGGTTTTGGAGAAGACATTTTCAAATCTGGAATATAATGGCCGACGGGTCTGACAAGCCGATCGAGTCAATGGTGGAGAAGATAAGTGAAAAGATACACGATCATAGTTCTTCGGATTCTGATTCCGATTCAGGGAAGAAGCTGGAATCTCCGTCGTCGGTGAAACTGAAGATTTACCGGTTGTTTGGGAGAGAGAGACCTGTTCACAAGGTTCTTGGCGGAGGAAAAGGTACGGAACATCTTGAGTTTACCGATTGCACTTATATAATGCTCTAGTTTTTTTTTGTTTTTTTGAGAAATATGTAATGCTCTTGTTCGTTTAGTGGAGTGCTTGTTTGTTTTCAATGCTTAAGAGTAGCTGTACGGCTTGGTTTGAGCTGCCTGTGAAGTACTTATTAAAGTGTGAATAAGTATGGATTAATGCTTTGGTATCTTTTATAAACCTAGTTTTGATTCAGGAAATAGATTCTACATCTTTGAATTTTTTTGCCTCTGTTTATGAATATGAACCGTTATTTGGATTCAAACTATTTATTCAAATGCTAAAGTCGGCAACTAGCGGAAACCCATGTAGTATCATATTCTTTTGTTTTTCAAGATTGTTGACAACTGATAAGACATTTAAAATGCATATGTTGAGGCAATCTTGTGTTAGTTCTTATGCATATTATGTCGGATTCTAAGTTTTTTGGTCTTGTAATATTTAGTGCTCATGCAGATTGTGTTGGAAATTTTAGTTGTTTGTCTTGTAATAGTTTATGCTTAGTAGATTGTTTCGAATCATTAATTTTGGCTTATGCAGATTGTGTTGGATCCTAAGTTGTTTCACTTATAATAATTTCATGCAGCCGCTGATGTGTTATTATGGAGGAACAAGAAGATCACAGCGGGTGTACTTGGTTTTGTCCCGGCAATCTGGGTCCTTTTTGAATTGATTGAATACCACCTGCTTACACTAGTGTGCCATGTTTTGATATTATCCTTGGCGATGCTCTTCCTCTGGTCCAATGCTCATACATTTATCAAAAAGTAGTGATCTTCTTCATTGCATTATTAGCACGCACACATAACCCTTTTTGTCCTCATAAGATCCATCACGGCGTTCATCGTTTCATTTCTCAATTTTTTGTACGACTTTTATCATTTACTGACACTTTTGCAGGACTCCACCTCGGATCCCAGAAGTTCAAATTCCAGAGGAACTATTCCTGCAGGTTGCTTCGGTGCTGAGGATTGAAGTCAACCGTGCGTTTGCTGTCTTACGTGATATCGCATCCGGAAAAGATTTGAAGCAATTTCTCACTGTATGGATCTTGTATACCTCATTACACTGATACTAATGGAAGTTGAGACTGAGTTTTGATTACATATGGGATTGTGTGCTTCCGAGATATGCATCACATTAGTATTGATTCATTCTATTGGCAATCCTGAGCTATATGCCATCTCTATCTTGGTGCCAATTTTGCAATTTGGATTTGTTATGTCCTTAAACCAGCTGTGTAACTAGTTTCTTTTGTATGCAAAACCGAATCCCTTGTATCTCAGGTCATCACTGCCTTCTGGGTTATGTCAATTGTTGGGAATTGGTGCAATTTCTTGACTTTGTTTTACATAGGTAATAAATACCGCAGCAACTCGTATCTTACATTTACATTAAGTATTGCTTCTGATTGTTCACTAAATTTTCATCACTCATTTGGAAACAGCATTTGTCCTACTCCACACAGTACCCCTTGTATATGAGAAGTATGAGCATAAGATTGACCCATTTGCAGAGAAGGCCATGATAGAGCTTAGGAAGCTGTATGCGGTGCTTGATGCCAAGGTCCTGAGTAAGATTCCAGTGGCTCCGTTAAAAGCCAAGAGGGTATAGAGAAGAGGGCTACTGTATTTTTGCTGCCAGCACAATTTGGTAAATCATGGATCTGGTGTTTGTGATTGCTCTTATCCATATTGTAATATAGTTCCGCCTTTTTAAAACCCCCGTCCAACTGTTTTTTGAGTGTTGTGATTGCAATTAGAGTTGATCTGAAATTTGGGGTTATGTCAAAGTAAAAGGTTCTGTCTGCGTTAATGATCATCTTGTGGCTTAGTACCTTCTTGACTGTGATAACTGGTTTATATTTGTTAGTTTCGCACTTCGGCGGCCAAGATGATTTGGTAACTTTGCTTAAACCCATTTTCTTCAGTGGTGACATTAGGGCCAAAAGCATGCAGACCCTAAGGAGCCTGAAGGATATGGTGTCGGTGTCATGCATGCTGGGTCCTTGCTTGGGCTTCGAGTCTGATAAAAAACTTGAAGTCAGTTGGCCTTTGGGCTCTTTTTGGGTTTCATGGGTTCTTTCGAGTTTCTGACCATTTGTTGAATTGGCAGCGACTGTGGGCTAGGATTGTGTAACTTGCAATTTCCACTATTACACAACAAGAGTTCAAGTGTTCCTTTCGACTATTTTCCTCGGTTAATAATTATTAAATTAATGTTGTTAATAATAAAAATTATAATTACAATAATTTGATTACTTAATTATAGATTAAAATACCCTCAAAAATTTTATAAACATTTAAAATTTGTTTGCTCTTCAAAAAAAACATTTAAAATTTGTTTATAATCAAAATCCTTGGACGAAGTCACCAAAATTTTAAACCGTTTTATTTAAAAAAGCCTTTAAAGTGTAATTCAATAAATAGTTTAAGTGAAATTTTATGTTTTATAGTTATTTAAATTGATAAATTTATATGTTACAAATTTTAATAATATTTTTAAAAATTCATAAAAGTATTAATGATTAATAGATAATTTCTAAAAAATATTTATTATACAACCAAATCAATCATATTATAAAATAACTATTGCATAATTTATGGAATGATTAATTTTCTATTTTCAGTATTAATCATCGATATACATTTTACAATTAATGATGTTTATTTACCTTCAAGTACTATATGTATTTAAGAAAAAAACATAAATCAAAACTATAAAAAAAAACCACAAAAAAGGTGGAAAAAAAAGAAAAACCCTAACAGGATTGAAAAGAATTAATTGAAAATTGCACTCACGCTACAACAAGAATACATGAATTAAAAAATCTATAATGTGTAAGTAATTACACAATCAATTTGTTTTCCTTACTTTTTCACTGTTCTGGCGTTAATCTTGAAATCTTAGTGTCATCAAATGATGTTAAAGGAACTGTAGAGAACTCAGGATCAGAATGTTCAACGGCCTTAAACTTTGCCTGAGATGTGATGGGGCTATAATAATTATGCGAATGAGATGTAGAAAAACCTGATCTCTGGAAGCTAGATACGGTAGAACCTCCTACCACAGACGGACTAGGACTAGGACTAGCGCTAGCACCACTTTCAGAACCTTCGTTTGTTCTACTTCTGCTGGTGTCTTCCATGGCCTCTCTCTTCTCTCTTTCTTCGGTTTCTTTAAGAAGAAAATCAACCCACAGATCTGCAAAGGACTGGGAGATACACATACACCATACACAATGAGGCTTAAAGTATATCCGAAACAACTGAGAAAGCCAATACATGGATGTGTCTTCAACATTTATAGGAAAGAGTGATACCTGGTCAGTCGCCAAATTGGAGTTGGCATCAGTGGAACTTCCTCCCAGAATTCCGCCAACTAGGCGTCCGGGTAATCCTAAGACTCCCCGAACAACACCTCTCCCACCTTGTTGAGCAATGCCTATCCTCTGCTTGTCCTCATCAGAGAATCCCAACATCCGCACCATGAGATCAAGAACCTGAAACCAATGTCCATGGTAAGGGATGAAATATTTGGGATTCTGAAAAAAATGGAGGGACGGAGATACAATTAAAGCTTCTTTAATATCTGCATCTGCAATGCACTGGTAATAGATGCACAAAAACCATCGTATCGTAGCGTTTATCATATCTCCTAGAGAGACCAAACTAAGGCAGCCCAAATATCGAGTCATTGATCAAGATACTAATATAAGAACATAAACATTCTTGTAGGCTCTCTAGGATTAACAGTTTGCCAGTACATTTTGATCACAACATTATAGTAAGAAAGAACGCAAAAGAGTGACATTTCCAACGGTATTCTTGAAAGAAAGAGTCGAACCTCTTTACTATGGTTTCTTTGGAAGTAGGTGACCAGCAATTTGATCACAATACGCCTGTGAAAGAAAAGAAGATTAATTTGCAGTTTCAATTTTCAAACCTGGTATAAACGATATTTCTTATCGAAATGACAACATGCACAATTGCCACTCCGTCACATTAAATAAAGACACAGAAACATCCAATAGTAGGAATAAACTTATGTCTAAATAATGCTAACCTGTCCACCAGATAATCAGAGTCCACGGACATTCTATTAAGTCTTGTCATGCTCTGCTCAAGAGCTCGGCGGAGTTTTGAATTGTCTTCCTCTAGCTTATTTACTCTGTTTCTTGTATCTGCAAGCGTCCTTTCAGTTTGTGTAAGCTTGGCTAAAATATCTTCCTTTTCCCTCTTTGATGCCTCTGTTATTTTGTCTGCATCCTGAAAGAGGCAAAGGCTTGTTACTTTAAAGGAGATATTGACTTCCAAATCAAAGTCCCAGTTTTTCCAGGTCAGTCGAGAAAAAGCAAGCAATATATCAAACAGAAATTCCTAGGTAACAAAAACAGAAAGTCATGTAAAACCCTAACATCGACTATACAATTCAACATAAGAAACACAGGAAAAAGTGACCAATTGAAGCGAATAGGCAGAACATATTGACCTTGCCAAGTAAAAGATGGTTTTTCTCAAGTTGATAAGAGCAAGTCCACCAAATTAGCGTCACAAATTATGAATGCATGTTGAATCATAAATTGAAAACAGTAGGAAAAGCCCGTACTTTCAAAAGCTCTGAAAGTTTAGCTGATTCTTCTCTTGCCAAAGACAATTGCCGTTCCAAATGTTCCTAACCATATAATAGTAATATTAGCATAAGAAACAAAGCGAAATAACGAGATATTCAACAGTTAACTGCATAGGAAAAGTAACAAATTTTACCTTAGCTTCAATTTCGGCAAAATACTGACCAAGTGCAGTTTGAAGGTTTATAAGTTCAGTATCTTTTGATTCTATTATGCTCATACAATTTGCAAGCTTTCTATTCAAATCTTCAATAATATCCTTTGATTTCAGGATCTCACTGTTGTTGCTCATCTTGACTTCCTCTTGACTTGCAATTGCTTGCTTCAAAGCTTTCTCCAAGTTCAATAGTTGAGCCTTTAGATATTCATTATTCTGACGAAGTTCTTCAATAATTTTAGTGTCCTCATCCATCTTTTCTGATTCTTCAGATTCCTAGACAAGGACAATTACAGCATAAAAATCCTACATATTAAAGTTTGAAAGAGATATACACAAATAAGCAAGAAACAAAATACAATGAAGGCAGCAAGTAATGGATTATGCTTGGTTAATATTTCACCATATTCTATAATGAGTTACAACAGCATAAAAGTCAAGGAAGAAGGGAAGGCAAGGAGTTACCAGTAATAAGCACATAAATCCTCCTAGGATGATATAACTGAATCATAAGATGGTACACACTAGTTAGATCTTTTGCTATGAACTCCACCCTAGTTCTTTTTCTTTGTTAAGACGCATTCATAAACCACTGGATTCCACAAACATGAGTTATTTGTCACGGATTGATATTGAATAGATGAAATTGGAGTTTGCGGGATGACTACCTTTTCTAACAAGTGCTGCTTAAGACGAGCCAATTCTTGCCGTGCCTTGTCCCTTTCACGACAAGTTCCTTTCAAATCTTTCTCCAATTTCTTCAATGATATCTCCAATTCATCCTTCATATGAGAATTTTCAGATGAATTTACCTTCTGAAAAGAAACATATAAAGGTCAAAAATCAATGTGATAAACACGTAAGAGGTTCTTCTGCACATATTATTAGAGGGAAATATTACCCCATCCTGAGAGGTCTTGTCAGTTAAAGACTTTCTGCTCACTTCCAAAGCAATCTCAAGTTCATTCTTTGCCATCTAAATAATAAGGATATACATCAAAAACCCATTGTGCATGGAATAGTATAACATATCAGTATGGAAGGGCCAACGAAGAAAGAAACTTTAAGGAGGATGATATCAATAACCTTAAGATCAGCATTTTCTTTCTCCAAAGTAGCTATTACTTTCTTTAAACTCTTTAGAGTGTCATCAGAATCCTTATCTTTCCCTCTTTGCAGCTCTAACTCCAGGTTTCTTATCTCTGATATTTTAGCACTCAAATCACCACGTAGGTTGTTGATATCTATAGAAGTCTGCCAATCAGCAAAATGACGCAAATGTTTCAGGTTCCAAAATCAGGAAGATATCTGCAAAATTCTTACATTAAGCTTATAACATCAATCTATAGATTACTATTCCGATGGGTAAAAATAAATTTGCAAAAAAAAAAAGCACCTACACATGGTATTTGATACAAAGGTTTATATATCCAGACTTGATGAAGAAGAAGGGCGGAAACCAAAAAGTAGCAATTCATAGCTATAATTTATGATTTTTAAGTCCCAATACATCCCATATAAATTCCAAACTCACTTTGTTCTCTTCCATCTTCAGCTTCCAAAGCTCCTCTAGTAAAGATTCATTAACCTTGTGCTTCTCTAAAATTAAACAGCCAATAAAAAGGGTAGAGAACAATAAAATTATCAGAAACAAAACAAGATTGAAAACAAAAAAATATAAGCATAATTATATTACTTAAGCAAAGAAACATACCTTGTAATTTTAGTTGAGTATCTTCAAATTTATCTTGTTCCTTTTGAAGTTCCATCCTAAGCTGCTTTAGTTGTTGTTCATGATTGGCTTGCATTGCTGCCATGGACCTATTTTTCTCCTCAAGCAAGTCTGCAAGCTCCTAAAGGCATTCAGATATAATTTGTCAAGTTTATTCAGAATACAGAATGAAGCACAAGCATCCCAAAGCAGTCCAGATTATGTTATTTCTATTTAGGTTGGTTTAAGGTTTGTTCATGCCATTTTCCTATTTGATGCAGTACTAGCCCCAGATGCATTTTCAACCTCAAGTTAGGAATTGTCTAAATAGGATTCTTATAGAAAATCTTTTTATAAATAAGTTGATATGGCAATTTTAATAGCACTGTTATTTCTGCAATTTTATTCAAGATCGTTTCTGTTACAAGCCTAATTTCCTCTCAATTGTTCCAACCACAATCAACCCTGTTCTAGACCTAACCCGAAATCTAGCTGTGCACTATTTTCCCTCCATCATAACGAAAAACGAAATAAATAGCACCAAGAATTAAGAAGCTAAGAAATTCGATTCTCCTACTTGCTACCTCCCTCTCGTACTGGAAGGTATCCTTATTGTATAACAGAATTGCGTACAACTTGCCATTACCTTTTCCTTTGTAGCTTCCAAATGAGAAGTATGGGCTACCCCATTCATTATTCCATTCTGTGTTTGACCTCCAGCAAAACGGTTTTTGGCAACAGCTGAAGGTGATTTCTGTTGTCTTTTAGGTGACTGATCACCACTTCCCTGCAAAAACCCCATACTGTTTCCTTATTCATGATTCTTTTTCTATGTCCACGTCGAGAAACAAAGATTAAAGCATCTCAATATTTTCTTTGCAAAATGCAGAACCAGTCAGTTACTCTCATTGTCGTTATTCATTTTCAGATAACCATATGAAGTTTAATAACCAAAAAAAAAAACGAGAGCAAACATGAAAGCGTTGTTTGTAGGCACAACTAAGGTCCCACTAAAACAAATGACAACGTTTCATAGTTGGAGGGTAAAATAGAATTACACAATTTTTAGCATCATATAATGAAAACCACGTATCTGCCATGAATACGTGTCAAGAACTCAAGATAAAGATTCAAAGAGTAACTTAAAAAAAAAAAGATTCAAAGAGTACCTTGAGCATATTGGCCGCATGTGCTGATGCTCTTGTATTATCAATTCTTGACAAATTTAAGGCCTCCTTTGTTGCGGTCAAATTTTGCTTCAAGGAGCCATTTTCTTGGTTCAGCCTGCAAATTTGATCCTACAAAATGCAGTTTTTGAAAAAGAAACTTAGGGTCTCAAAGAGTCATGAACCATATATCAAGATTCTGCAGTACAGTTTCATCATGATTTTAAATATTAACATGAAGCACAAAAAGATGTACGCACTCATGTCTGAGACACTGAATCAAAGGATCAAATGAACAGTCATCAGATTACCTCTTTCTCTTTTAATAATGCTGAATAGTTAACTGCTAGCGCTTTTATTTCTGCCTCAGATTCCTGAAGTCTTCTTATTTCCGTTTTGTAGTGATCAATCTGCAGAAAGTTCAAACGAAACAAATTAAACTGGATTAACTATGTGGATTTGGTCCAGACAACAATAATTCACCTAAGCACGAGAAAGCTGGAGACTCCGCAATTCAAGAACAAGTACAAGCAAGCAACTAGAAACTTATTTTAAATGGACTCCGAAACGACAATATTAGCTTGTGCTACTTCCAATGTAGTCTATCATATGAAGTGAATAATCTCAATCATCTCACATTTGCAAGAACAATGAGACTTGTAGTCTGAGGTCATTATTATGACTTGAGGCTAGCACTAAAGACAATGTCTTATACTCTTATACCTACTCCCTTTCCAAACATTAAAAGCTCAATTACAATGTACTCCTTACAATAGCAAACAATCATGATGATATTCGCAAACAAATGATAGAATAATCGTGTTTTTGCAGTAATAATAACCTAAATCGTCAGTTTGACGAAATCAAAGTATCTAAGAAGTAGGAATACTTGCGCATTTACATATTTTATCAAGTTCTGAAGAATATAACTCGAAGAGGAAAAGAATCATTCTATCTCATCAACTCCTAGCCAGAAGAAAAACTAGATAAACAAAAACTGAAGATACGAACCACACCTCTGAATTATAAGAAGAGTCAATCCCATCGGTTACAAAAGTAGAGCGAGAATTTGACTTCGAATGCGCGAAATGATGAGAATTCCTCCGATCATAGACCGAAGAACGGTCGCCGTTGGTAGAGCCGTAGATCTTAAGCTCCTCTTCGTCGTCGTCGTCGTCGCCGTCGTGGACGTCGAGTACGATCTTGCTTAGGTTTTGCTTCAAATTCTCGATCGAGCTCAACATCACTCAAGATTGAGAATCAAACAAGAGTCGGAAACCTCTAATTCGTCGGTTTAAAATTCTGAATTAAATCGGAGGGAAAATCGAGTCGGTGAATTAGAATTGGGGAGGGAAGCAGTGTCCGAGTTTGTTTGGCAGATCTGAGATGTGGCGATAAAACGTTAATTTTATTTCGTTTTTTTTTTTGAAAATTCGGAAGAGTACAAACTACAAAGTAATTTTTATTTATATAGTTTCGGTTTGATGCGTTAGGACTTAACTTAACTTGTTAAAGAAGTTCTAAAATAGTTTTGGAAGCTGATTACATGCTAAGGCTATGCGACTAGCCGACACGTCGGTTTTAACGTAAGTATGTCGTATTGGGCCAATTGGGCTAGTACATCTTGAAATTAAGAGCGCAATTTACTCTGCAATCACATGTTTGCTATTTATTTTTTAATTTTCTGTTTTCAAATTTGGTAAAAAAAATATTTATTTAAAATTTTGTTTTTATTTCTAGTTTTGGTTTTTCCAATTTTCAAAATTTATGAAAATATTTATTTTTTTATAATCTGATTTACTATCAACTAAATATATATTATTTAATTATTTAATATGTTAATTATAAATAAGAATTATAAATAATTTAATTTAATAATTAATAAATTACGTATAATTTATTTTATTTAATAATTTAATTTAATTTTAAATTATTGAAATATCTTCGAGATATATAAATTTCAAATAACATTTTTGGTTTAATAACTAAAATATATCTAAAATAAAATTTAATTTTAAAATTATTTATTTTAATAAAATAAAATAATTTTTATTTATAATTTATTAATAAATATTGACTAAAATAAATTTAATTAATTAAAATAATTTATTTTTAATTTTTATTTAATTCGTACTTATCATTAATAATAAAATATTAACATTAATAACCAAACAATTTTTATTTTATTTAAAATTGATTCAAATTTTATTAATAATTATTTAATTCAAAATTTATTTAAAATTGATTCAAAATTTTCAAGACAACTTTTCCGACGGGTATAAGATTTCTGTCGGTAATTGGCAACTGTTTCTTAACCGTCGGTAATTTTTGGTCGGTAATTGATTGATTTCTTGTAGTGTTATGTCATTAACTCGTTAAATTGTTTATTTACATGTTTTCAAATTTTTGTGCAATGTGTACTTAAAATGTAACGATTACAAGTTCCCTCGTGATCAAAAGAATCCAACTTATCCAAGCTATAGACAAAAAGAGGAAGACTTCCAAGTTCTTTCTGCCCATGTTTTTGTGACTTACATGTTAAGTTGTTACAAGACAGCTTTCAAGTGGGGCAATGCGCTTAAGGACATTATTGTTTGGAACCTAAGAAATAAGCGTATTTATCCGATGCCTGATGTTCAGTTTGTAATAAGACAATCATAACATAAGCGAAAGGCAGTCAGGTGACACCAGGGAAGCACTGGTCCCTCAATTTGGTTTTACAAGGAGAACAAGATTCTTTTGCAATCAATTATTTGAAACCAGACGCTCTTCTCCTGTTGAGATCCTTATTGAAACCAAAGTTATTTAGATCTGCTGTTATCAAGTTCTCCAATGTCCTATCGGTTTAAGATTTGCTTGGTTAATGATAATAAGAATTATAATAAATATAACGAAGAATAGAAGTAGGTATAGTTTCTATTTTTCACTATATTAAAGGGTACAAAGTATTTCCCTAAAAGGATATAAAAATACTGTTTATTCAATTATAATATATTACTATCTATCTTTTTTCATTCCTTATTTTTTTTTCTTATATCAACTAACCAAACACTCCCTATAGTGTTAAACATATCAGTAACCTTAATTACCAGCCTAAGATTAATAATGAATTTGTATAAATAGAGAAGGTTCATAAAACAAGTCTTTGAACATATATAATCTCTTGAAATTTGTTGAAAAGCCTAACTCACCCCTAAAAGTTAGTTTGATAGGTGGGATTTACACACTATTATAAATGATTGAATGCACTCATACTTGTTCAATGTGGATTTTGGACACATCCCTCTCAACCCAAAACAGGGCTGGACATATTGGATAAAGGGACGGAACCAAGCACTGCCCAAAATTATTAAGACAAACGTGCTTTGATACCATGTTGAAAGACCTAACTCACCTCCAAAAGCTAGCTTGAAAGAGGAGGTTTGCACACTATTATAAATGATTGAATACACTCACACTTGTCTGATGTGAGATTCTTGACAAAATTTTCGATAAATTTTTGTGAATAATGTATAATTTTATACCGTTAATTAGTTATTTATTAAGAGTTTTATAAGATTAAAATTACGAAAATCAAAATTCAGGTTTGATGCTCGATCAAGAGAGGAATGCAATTAAGCGTGAGCTTCAGGTCACTCCCTTTTGTTATATTTGCTCTAATGCTCAATTGCTCAGTCTTCAGGAAATGAAATGGATCCAAGACTCGTGATGTTTGAGGTACATATTAGCTAGTCGTGTAATGATAGCGGAGCTTCTGTTGTATGAAACAATTGGCTTTGTCATCTTGTAGGATGTGTCTAATCTTGATGGATCGAACTATTAACTTTAAGACTTTGTGAAACAAAACAAGATTTTCTGTAGACAAGGGAGGGGGACTGGTCTGGAGACGAAGACATATAAGGATGTCCTTCGGCTTAGGGACCCTTCTGTCCACTTAATTCGTAGCTAGAGGGGGAGCAAAAGGTTCACTTGGGGTGCTCGTTCGCTATGATATGAGTTTGAATAGGAAACTTGAAAAGGGAAGATGTGACTGGGAAGGTGTTTGTAGCTTCTTGTTATTTCATGCTTCTTCTAGTTCTCATGTGACCAAAACAGCATGACTGCTCTCTCAATAATGAACATACGTCTCTTTAACTTGCAATATTGGCAACTCGTGCCTTTTAGTGGTGGCTAAGTAATATGGAGAGTTCCTCAAAGGGTGTTTACCACTCGAAGTTTTGGGTTTAATTCTATTGAACTTTTCAAGGGCTAGAAATTTGAATTCACTTTGTGTGATAGAGTTTGTTATCAATTATTTGAGATGGACTCACCATTTTTAAGGCTATGTTTAGTTGATGATTTATTAATAAAATGGAATGGAATGTAATATTATTCAATCGTTTGAGAGGAAGGTTCATAATATAATAGAATAGAATGATACGGAAGAGGATAGTTTCGTATTACATTTCATTCTATCTTAAACAGTAAAAATGAAAAAACCTCTGATTTAAGAGGTTTATGATGAAATGTAAAATGATAAACAATTTTATATTATATTACATTATAAATCCTTCATCCAAACAACATTTCACTATATTACATTATGCACCCTTCCATCATTCTCAAACAACATTTTTCTAATATTACATCCATTTACATTTCATTCCATTATAAATCATTCTATTATATTCTATTTCATTCCATTCTATTAACAATTTTACGTCCAATCAAATATAGCCTAAGTCGATACTCTTACGTATATTACACGACTTATCCGCTCAATTAAAAGTAACGACTAGGGTTTTCTTTTAAGAATGACAATAGGTTAGATCGAGTTTTTACTTCCTAAGATTGATCTCACCTTAAAATATTTTTTTAAAGCTCAAATCTAATTTTAAAATTTGATCGACGCAAAGTTTAAAATATGAATTAAAATTTGATCTAACTTAGGCAATTTAAAACTCAATCAAACCTGAGTCAAATTTAATTAAATTTTTTAATTTAAAATTTAAAAATGACA
>JAOQMR010000009.1:20289262-20299412 GCA_027563865.1 Erythroxylum pelleterianum | reverse complement strand
TTTTTAGGTATATAATCTAAATAATTTATTCAAAAAACTTATAAATTTTAAATTAAATATATGTAGTTAATTTAAATAATTAGTAATAAACTTTATTCCAATTTTGTCTCTAAAATAAAGTGTTTGATAAATTTCAAAAATTAAATATGAAAATTCTTTAAAAATATAAGAATAATAACAATAATAATAATAATAATAATACTTTCATCCATTATTTAAGGATTTTAAATTTTAAAGAATTTAATTTAATTTCTTTTAATTGTGAGTTATTATCTATTTTGATGATATAATTTGTATCAAGATTTAACTTAACTTTGGGTATAGAATAGAAGAAGGGGAGAGTACCAATTAAATTAACAAATAATATTTCTTAACTTTTTTCCATATACTTTATACACAGATTAATATGAAAAGATTATACTTAATTATATTAAGAACAAGTGTTAGTAGATAATTTATGTACTTATTGACAAGAAACAACCATACCAATCTAGTAAAAAACTTTGCTCCCAAATGTGAGATTTGGGAATGTTCAGTAGTACAGAACTTTATCCCTAACTAGCAGAGACACTATTTCTAAATACTTATTGGCAAAATATATTGAGAAATTATCAATCAAAGGGTAAATATACTATTTTTTGTTTAATTTTTAATTATTTATAATCTTTTTATTATATTTTGTTATTAAAAATAATATATTTTTTAAATTTTAATTATGACATCATTTTAGAATTACAAATAAATAAACTTTAATTAAAAATAACAGAAACGAATTATAAGTTAAGTCCATAATATCAATAAAAAATTATGTCATCTAAAGATCTAAATAATTAAAGAAATGAACTTTTTGTAGGCAAGCCTATCAGTCCTCTTTATATTAGTTATCACGCTTGCACCAGGGTTAGTTATGTAATAAACTTGTACAGGTCATAAGCCCATAAACCCTACCACCTTGTCATCGGTAAAACGTCACCGTGGTATCTGTTTCTTCTCCACCGCGGATACCACTCGTCTCCGTTCCTCTCACTCTCGAGACCAATACGATATTTTCTCAAGGATTTATTGTTGATTCAGTTCTAACTAACGTAGCCCATCTCAGAATTAGGGTTTTAGAGACCTACTGAAGCTATGGGAAGAGCCAAGAAGGGCCCGAAGTTTGCTGCGATGAAGAAGATGATCACTTCTAAAGCAATTAAACAGTTAGTTCTTCCTATTCTCTGAGCCTTTTCCTTTCTTTTTTTCCCCTTAATTTTTGACCTTTGAATATAATCGTGTAATTAGACACAAAGAGGAGGTTTTGAATCCAAAGAAAAAAGATCTTTCCAAGTTGAATTTACCGAGAAACGTGTAAGTTCTCTATATCTCGAATTTTAATTCTATTATTTCTTCTTCGTTCATTTATTCATGCCCTCTGGGGTTTATGGTGATATAGGCCGCAAGTTTCTTCGGCGCTGTATTTCAAATACAATACAGCTTTGGGGCCTCCATACAGGGTTCTGGTGGATACCAACTTCATAAATTTCTCCATTCAGAATAAAGTAAGAGTTTGTTGTTCTGTGTTGTTTGTATTTTAAGCTGGTTTCTTCTCATTATGGTCCAGTTTGTTTCATAGTACATCCAAATATTTACAGTTGCACTCGTTCTATTCGTGTACTTATGTTAGTCTCTTACGCTTGCTTCTTGTTTCTGTTTTTCTCTTTGCTTTGTAGTTGGATTTGGAGAAAGGGATGATGGACTGCTTGTACGCGAAGTGTGAGTATATGAGCGCAGTTTCTTTTGTTTTGTTTTTATCAGAACTAGGAGATTTAGTATTTATTTCTCAATTTTCTGATTGCTAATGCTTTGGTAGTGGATAACCTTGAGTTTGTAAATAGCTTTTGGTAATGCGTCTGCTTTTGGAGCATAATTTTAGGGAAATCAAAGTCCTATTACCCAATTGTGAAAGATCAGTCGATTTATGAGAGAAATTATACACCTTCTCTGTTCTTGTTTTATTGATTTCATCATCCACTGGGTGTCTGCAGGTACCCCATGTATCACAGATTGTGTGATGGCAGAGCTTGAGAAGCTAGGCCAGAAATATCGAGTTGCTCTGAGGTATTTACCTCTTGGCTTTTTCTGTGACATTGATCACTAATTTTCATCATCGTTTTTTCACTTGGTCTACTTTTTCTGTAAATTTTCTTATGAACTTATCTCAGATTGCTAAATGCTTGGCTGGTTCAGAACTTGTGTTAACCCGCATTTTCATTTTGACCACCTCTTATGAGCATATTCATAGTAGTCATCTTCTATTTCCATCTGATTTGCATTTTCCCTTTAACAGGATTGCAAAGGATCCTCGGTTTGAGAGGATACCCTGTATTCATAAAGGGACCTATGCAGATGACTGTATAGTAGATAGGGTCACTCAGGTGGGTTTTGATGTGCTTCCGTTTTTCTCCATATTTCTACATGTTACTAACTTGAATTATTTAAGCGTTATTTATATGGTGGTTCGTTTGTATTGTGTTGCGAACTGTGATATGCATTTGCTAACATTATTCATCATTATGGAAACAGCACAAGTGTTTCATTGTTGCCACGTGTGATCGAGATTTAAAACGAAGGATACGGAAGGTACGTTCAAATAGATACTGCTTTATGGCATTGTCTGTTTATCTCTGCTTCCGGGCGTAATGTGATTTGTCTAATTGCAGGTTCCTGGTGTGCCAATCATGTACATCACTAAACATAAGTACTCCATTGAGCGGTTACCTGAAGCAACAGTCGGTGGAGGTAGGTTACATTCATTTATCATAGTTTGGAGTAGTAATCCCAATTCAAAAATGCCTTTTGGACTTGAAGACCTTTTCTTTTTATGAGAAGAACTATCAGATGAGGCATCACTGCACTTGTCTTGTTCTTTGAAGTTGTAATTGCATATTATTGAACTTGGACGATTCTAACTTACTGTGTGTTTCTGCTGCAGCCCCGAGATTTTGATATGTCTATTAAGAAGTGACGCTTGTGAAAAGGTTTTAATACTCTGGAGAGTTGGAGATCGAAACAGAAGATGTCAGTATATCTTTTAGTAAGAGAGATTTGAGAAGATTTTGATGTATATTGTGGTGAGTAACGAAGATGAGAAATTATGTATTGTTATGGATGTTTTCGTTTATTAAACCATTTGATTTCTTTCTTTTTTTTTCCCCTTCCCTTTTTTGTCTTTAACCAGGATGTATCTTCACAAGTTCGTTACATTTTTAATCGGTCATGATATTAGTCCTTTAGCTAAGAGCAAAATAGAAACTTCCTCCTTGTAAAAGTAATTTTAGGGTTGTTCATAACACAAGTGTTAAAACGACGTCGTATTATGTGAGGAACAGAGTTAGAATAGGCTTATTGGAGAACGGAAGATCCGGTCCCCATACCTGGCGTGTATCATATTAAAATAATTAATATCTATTTTATTAAAATTATAAATTACAAGAGATATATCTCTTACAAAATTAAAGATTTTTATCGTCACTAATACAATTTTCTTGAGAGTCCAGTATCAGTTAAGCCACTTCCAAAGAGGCAACGCATGATATATGTAATCTAATCCACAAAGTTATAATTGAGTGAAGCTACTTTGGTGGTTCTTTTAATGGATTTAACATTGGGGGTCGGGAATAAGATGAATCAAACTAGCAAGTAATTACTTGGCGCCGTGGTTGTAACACACAACCTGCCATTGACAACCTCAAAATAGAGTACCATCAACAACCCAGATGGACATGGGCACACCACAATCCGCAGATGCATTACATGTCTTCTGTTCAGACAAGTGGGCCACTGACTAACTTACTTCTTCATACAGTTGTTCTAACGAGTTAAATGCTGATGGGGCAATCAACAGCTTGGAGAAAGTGAAAAAGGCATATTCAAATCACTTGCAGGTGTGAAGAGAGGAAAAAAACTATGAATATTAACCGGTTCAAAAGAAGGAAAAAAAGGGGAAAAAGTGCCCAGCGTTAACATTATAAAGAATCAAAACTATCAGGAAACTGATCACAAGAAAATGCTGGCCTGCAACATGGTTTTCCAGGCATGGTGTATCATGTTAGCTCTTAGTTCTTTATCCACATTAGGAACACAAGCAAGTGGCCAGACCAATGTTTATCTAGCATGTTAAGTTGAGAATCTTCATTACGATTTTTATATGTACAAAATGCTCATTATTAAACCCAAATGAAAGGAACTGAAACAAAATATAATTTCAAGCAATTTGACTAACTAGTTACTAAGAAAAGTACTCACATCACAAGCATGGGAGACATTTACTGGGAACTCCATATCATAACAGTGGAGGTCAGAAAGTCAGTATATGCGATTCGTTTTGTTAGGATTCATGAGACAGGAGCAGCCTTCAGCTTTGATGTTTTCTGTTTAGCAAAGAATGCTGATATCATGCTTTTACTACGAACAGGAGCTCGTACAATCTCACGCCTTGGGTTATCAAACGACCTGAATGCTGTCAACGGTTTAGAACTGTCCAGCAGTTCCTGCACAGAAACTGTTTGTTAAGTTTTCTTTCCTTGACCACGATAGTATCAGCTGATATTGAGGTAGTATAGAACATCAATATACGTTGACCAGAAGAAAAACTAATTAATCCAAACAAAGCAAAGAATATTGTAATTTACAATAGATAAGAAGTTTGGATGTATTTCACGATGATGATGTTGAGTAACTTGGTAGACTCTAGCAATAACTATACAAGTTCTGAACTTCTTATGTGATGTCTGAGCCTGGTTGAGTAACCTACAAGCATGTTATTGCCTACATAGGTACACAAGTATAACCTAGTACATGGACAAGGATAACCTATGATGCTTTAAGTCAACATTTATGCATGATTTCCAGCAGCACAGCTCTGTGCACCCTGAATTTGCCAACTTATGGCCATGTTATGTAATAATTGAATCATCTCATTAACTTATATACACTTTACTTTCCATGATCCTACTTCTTTGTGAGTCAAATGGTCAATAGACACAAAACCTGAAACATTCTGTCAAGAATGTTAAATCCAACACAGTTCTAAGACGTGGTCACTATAATCTTGCAGGGATAAGAGGAACAAGATTTTCTTAAACATCAAAATTCACATCACATTCACTTGTAAAATCGTTGGTCTACAGAGATTTGTCAGCACATCCTGATCAACTGTGTGACATATTTCCTGTCATCTCTTTTCATTTAACAATGATCAAAGCAATGAACGTTTGTAGATTACACATCAGTCGGAACACAATTTATACAACTTCTTTCAGTCCATGCTTCCAACCATTCAGATTACAATCTGCCATTATGAGTATCCTTAGATGTGAAATAGGTAGTTTATACCCCAAAAAAGATAGAAAATTTTCATGACAAACATCCAGATCAACGAAAATCTGGAAATCTTTGCAGTCTTGTTAACTGAAGCAGTCAGAATGATTTGCCAAGTAGACGTAGCAGGGGCCTCTCAGAATTTAGAGTCATTGCCAGAGGCATAATTTAGCCAACAAAAATTTTCAGGAATAAACTTTCAATGTATACCTGATTTACATGTGCTTCATTATTATGCAAGACCCTCAAGTATTGACCTCTAAAGATAGTATAATGAAAGATGAAAACTTGACAACAATTATGAAACTCGCTCAATGGAATGGTTTTTCCCCAAAAACTAACACAGATGAAAAATTCAAGATCATTACAAAAAGAAAAGCCACATCCAATACATGGATCAATTATCAATTATGAAAATTATAAACCTTCCAAGAAAAATTATGCAAATTAGAAGAATGATGGACAAGTCTGTGTCCTTGCTGATTTTGAAATTACCCTGTGGGGAACACCAAATGTTTGCATAACGGCATTTGATGCATGACTTCCGCTAATTAGCTGAGCATGGGCTCCTGTGGATTTTATCCTTGCACTCTCCTCTTTATCTGTGGGAACAAAAGCTCCAATTACTAACAAATTGCAACCATCTTAGTAAATTTTATTTTATTGTGCAATGTCATTTTAATTTTTTCACATACCTAAGAGTTGAAAAGCCACAGAAGAGTTCCCAGAAGTTTGTGAATCTTCATTGCTGCATGATAAACATATGTCAAATACACACACGTTATCCCAGAAGATGCTTAACAGCAAGAGATATGCTTTAGCTGAGAAAAGAAGAATTAAATTAAGAAATTTCAACAACGAACCTACTCCCTTTCAAACTAGATTTGGTTTCTGAAGCCAAGTGCCAAGAGAGGGTCTTTGCTGCAGGGGAACCTGACACAGAATACTTCTATAAGTAAAGTTCCCTAGTAACCAATGAGAAAGCAAAGGTGGTTTTGTGGACTAATCACAGGAAACCAAATGATAGAGTGCAACCACAGTACACCCACAAACCTGAAGGCTGAAGACGAGATCTAGCTTGAAAGTGAGTTTGCCTTGCATCAGTTTGTATGACTGGGCTAAAGTGTACCTTCTTATTGACAGAATCTAACACAGACAGGGGATAAATCAAAATCAGATGGAGGAAATAAGGTATACACTGAATCACTTCCAGGAAAAAATAAACAAATCGGTCTTACTGGGCAAAACATAATGCTTGTGATGTCTAGGAATAATAGCCAACAACTGCTGCTGCCTAAGACCTTCCTTGTCCGTATACATTTGGCAAGTGAGTATTTGCTGACATTGGCAAACAGAATCAGTTTTGATGTTGATTCACTCGATGCCCAGTCCAATGAAAAGGAATTCGTGCTTACAGACACAGGAAATTTTACCTGATTTAGACAAGAAACCTTTAGCTCCATGTTTGAAATATCCACTGTTTGTTGCTGAAGCAGGTCAGTTAACTTGTAAGCCACAGTGCCAAGGTGATCAACAGCATTTACAAGGGCTCGAACAGCATAATCTTTCAGGTTGTCCAATACCCTAGAAATTTAAAGAATTACCAAACATGAGAAGTCAACAGATGCAAAATTCCACGTTAACAAAGAAGGTAAACAATGTCTTCCAAAAACCAAAACACCAAGTACCCAAAACCCAGAACATAACCACAAAATACAGAGTGAGAATTTTTCTTTCCACAGAATTCTCGAAGCCCATGTCCTGACCAGTAGCAACTTAGTGCTTAGTCATAAGTTCTTAGAATTATTCTTAACGTAGACAACGTGGCTTTCAAGAAAGGTATTCAATCACTTAATTTGAAACTCACAGATTTTATTCCAGACAGTATCCAACTGAATGACAAGTTTATACCCTAATTCAATCAAAGAATAAACAAAACCATGCAAAGAGGTAATTGCATCAAGTCATAAGAAATCACTTACATCTGTTTCTGTTCGCTGTGCAGGTAAGACTTCTCACAGTACTCCGCCGCAGAATACAGTTGAGGCCTCAAGTTCTTGAGCTCCTATATTTCAAATATGGTCATTGACTACTTAAGAAACAATAAGACCCCCTAAGCAGATCAACCGAATAAGAAAATGACAGTAGCAGATCAGATCCCAGAAGTACCTGCAGGGCTTTGACGAAGTTTTTGCTACGTTCCATGGACACCTCATCATAGGTCAAAGCACGGTTGACCGGTGCACTCTGCTCTATTTCCATATCTCTAGGCTTCAAAGAACTTGTCTTTTCACAGAATTAAGTAATCAAAACCCAAAGGGTATATGAATTTCAAGTCAATTTGTATAATATCGATCTGGGTGAGTTTAACATGGATTTATAAATGGGTAGATAGGAAGTTAGGTTATGGTTGGATAGCTAAGCCAAAGACGAAAAGAGAGAGGAGGGAGAGTGAAGTAGAAGCGATTCTAAGAAGTGATTTTGGAGTTGATATGAAGTGAAAATGACTGGAATAGAAGAAAAAATAAAGGAACTTATTTTGGTGGGTGACGTATTTCACTGGACAAAGCACAAAACTAATTAAACTAACATTTGGTTTGGAAGAGACGAAATTGCCAAGAGTGAACCCAAAGCGTCTACTCTCATCTCTACTTAATTAAAAGGAGCACCTTCCTTAGCTTGGTGCAGGTCTGGCAATTAAGTTCGAGTTTAAGTTAGTAACTGTTTCGGTGAACTTTTGAAAAGTGAATAAGAAATTTTTTTTTACCACAAAAATTATTTGTTTGGTTGAGTTTTTAGACGGTAAATAAATACTTTTTTCATTGCAAAAACTTTTTTCAAAAAAATGCGTGTTTGATTGTAAAATGAAAAAAATACTTTTTTAATAGATATAGCTTTTTTGGCAGTTAAAATATAGCTTTTTAAGAGCTTAAATTTGAAGCTTCTCAAAAAAAATATTTTTTAATAAATTTTCAGATCAATTAATTGGCATATTTTTTAGTCTCTTTTGCCCTTATGTTTTACACATTATTCACGTTTATTTTGGAAATTATATAATATTATTTAGCTTTTTATATGTTTTGATATTTATTTTTAATATTAATTTTACTTATGTTATAATCCATATAAAAGATTTGGTTAGATATATTTTCATTTATGTCTTATATTGTTTAAAATTATATAATAATAAATATATTATGCTTTACATATTGTTTAATTTACTTTAAATAATATTTATATGCGTAAATAATTTTTATTACAAATAAAATATAGTTAAAATTAAAAATATTTTTATTTTTATGTTCTCAAGCAGTCTATTGTGTGAAGCTCTATCAAAAAATCTCTTTTTTAAATAACAGTGAAACAGTCAACTAGCTTCTTAGAAAATCTCTTCTCATAAAAACTCAATTGACAAGAGCTCTACTGATATAAGCCCATCCAAACAGACACTTAGTTATATTTGATTTGATCTAAAATTATCATGTCTAATTTAGTTTGATCGAATTTTAGGTTAAGTTTAGGTTTTTTAATTTTAAGGTTCAGATTAATTTTTTTAGCTTTGTTCACTTCAAAATTCGATTTTTTTTTTGTTTTCTAAGACTAATTCCTGATTAACATAAAAAATAATAAGGGTCAAAGAAATTAACATTTATTGACAATAAATTGGGGAATTTATTTTTATTAATTATTTATCTATCCACCATTTTTAAATTTGTAAATAATTTATGAAATATTAGATATTCTTAAAAAAAATTATTTGCACATTCGAAAGATTATCTATTGCAAGATTTATTTCCTATACATCATATATATTAAAAGATTTTGGGTAAAAGAAACAAATAATAGTTTAAGAAATCTTTAAATTTTTATGATTATTAAATTTAAAAAATTATTTTAGTTTTCAATTAAAATTTTTATTGAATTTTGATTAAAAATGGCAACAAAGTATACATGGGCATAAACTAATCAAATGTCACTAATATGATAATTTAATTTTGCTATTAAATCTGACTCAAACTAATTAAATTAAATTTAAAATAATTATAATAAATTATTATTTTGAGTCAAATTTAATTAGTTTGATTCAAGTTTAAGGACCAGTTTAAATCATATTTATGTTTAGTTGTTTTTTTTAACCAAAATATAAGAAAATAAAAATTTTTAAAAATTGAAAACTAAAAGGAGAACTTTTGAAACTTTTAAATATTAGGAGTTTTTTTAAAATTGTAAGGGAAGTATTTGTATTTTATTAAAAAATTAAAATATAAATTTAAAAAGATAGGGATTTACATTTTAAAAAGTAAAGAGGTGACAAACATTAATGAATAAATGATGCGGAAATGATTAAAGAAAACATGAAATCGATGACAAGAATGGGCCCTTATTGTAGCAGCCGAGGACCTGCAAATGTCATAATGAGCACAGATCATTTACTTGGTAATAAATGGATCACTTGCTCCTATATGTTACAGTTCTATTTTATAAAATATTATCTAAACACGGATTGAGCATGCAAATGGCGCCGATTCTTTGCCATTCCAGGCGGCATCATACCAGACAGTAGAGGCAATTGACTTGGAGGCTTCAGCCAGAATATTAGTGCGTGTTCGTTGGTGACTACGAAACTGTGAGAGTATATACAGGGCTCACACTTGCCTGGAACCTATGCTATCGTCGGATTGAATTCGAAATGGACTCAACTGCATTGATAAATCTTCTACTTCACTTGTGAATGGTTCTTACTTGGGTCTTCCCTCGCTTGTTGGTCGCAGCAAAAAGCAGGTTCTTGGCT
>JAOQMR010000009.1:20240514-20254778 GCA_027563865.1 Erythroxylum pelleterianum | reverse complement strand
ACTTATTGATCAAATAAGTAGCATGAAGGATAGCCTCACCCCAGAACTTCTTAGGTAAATGAGCTTGTTGCAACAAACTTCGAGACATCTGCAAAATATGTTTGTGTTTCCTCTCTACCCTACCATTTTGTTGAGGACAATAGATACACGTCCGTTGATGAACAATAACATGATCATGAAAAATCTGTTGACATTTAGAACCCACAAACTCTCCTCCATTATCGCTTCGAACAACCTTAACAGAAGCAGAATATTGATTCTTCAGCATTGTGAAAAAGATATTCAATAAAAAACTAACTTGATCCTTTGTCCGCATCAAATAAGTCCAAGTACATCTACTGCAATCTTCAACAATCGTTAAAAAATAGAAGGCACCAGAAAGTGAATGTGTCCGATAAGGCTCCCAAACATCCACATGTAACAATTCAAACAATTGTTCACTATGACTATCACTTATAGAAAATTGAGATCTAGTTTGTTTAGACTGTGCACACACATCACAAGGATCAAGGAAACTATCAACACTTTTATTCATCAATCGTAGTTTCTGGACAACACCAATGGAAGGATGCCCCAACCTATGATGCCAAAGTTTCGGACTAACTATAGCATTCATACAATAGATGTCTTGAGTAATGTGATTCAACAAAGAAACATACTTGTCCACCAAAACAGAACTAAAAGAATCTTTATCTAGATAATAGAGATGGCCAACTGCTTTTCCCACTGCCAGTAAGTGTTTACTCCTCTGGGCCTGTAAAGCACAAAATTTAGGATAAAAAGTGAAAAATCCACCATTTTCCTTCAATAATTTGTTTACTGACAGCAAGTTATACTTGAAAGACGGCAGGTAGAAGACGTTTTTCAAAATAACTTTCCCACGAAGACTAATATCACCCATAAATCTGACACATCGAGCTGTTCCATCTGGTAACTGAACATTACATTTTCTTCGCAAAGGAGCTAATTCATTGAATAAGCATTTATTGCCAGACATATGAGTACTAGCTCCTGTATCCACTATCCAACAAGAATTCTTCACATCATACTCATCAACAAGAGCATCCAGTTTAGAAATATTACCAGCAAAAGTTGCAGCAAAATTCAGTTGTTCAGCAGTCTGAATTTGTTTCCCTTTCACGAATTTAGTCAGTTCTTGTTGTATCATTTCTCGCATACAGTACATGTTTTTATCTTCAGCAAGATCCTCCTCATCATTAAAATGTGTCTCAGCCAAGTTGGCAGTAGCATTTCTACTTCCTTTCTTCTTTTGTCTTTTCTTAAGGTCGGTGTACCATTCCGGATAACCATGAATTTTGAAGCACGTGTCTCTAGTATGTCCGTCCATTTTGCAAAAGGAACAATACTTGTCCTCCTTATCCTTCTTATAATCCTTCCTCTTGGTGTTCTGCTTGCCAGAAGTAGCATTGCTTGAAGTATTAGCAGCAACAGCCAATAACGCATTCCCTTCAGGAATGTCAACATAACTCTCAGCAACTTGTTTTTGTTTTTCAACATTCAACAACATAGAATAAACCTTGTCCAGATTCGGATAAGGATCCATCATCAGGATCTGATTTTTCATATGACTATAAGAATCATTCAATCCCATTAAAAATTGAATGATCTTAGCATTTTCATTCAACGTCATTACTTGTCCAGATACATCACAAGTGCACTTTCCACAAATACACTGAGGCACCGGCACAATACACTGCAACTCATCCCACAGTCGGCACAGCTTTGTGAAATACATCGAAAGACTATTATTCCCTTGAGCCATACTTCCAAGATCACGTTTCAGTTGGTATTCCTGAGGTCCAGTAGAGTCACCAAACCTCTTCTCCAGCTTATCCCATAAATCTTTAGCAGAAGAAACATATAGGAAGGCGTCATGTAATTCGGAAGTCAAAGAATTTAAAATCCAAGATTCTACCATGGCATTAACGCTCATCCAGTCTTCAAAATCATCCGAATCTTCAGCGGGCATTTTCATCTTCCCATTTATGAACCCTAATTTGTGTTTCGCAGCTAACGCCTTCCTCATGGATGTGCTCCAAGTTCGGTAATTAAGCCCATTAAGAGGAACCGAAACCAGACTTACACCAGGATTATCAGACTCCTTCAAATACATCGGTGCTTTCTGGATAGCAGCTCGCCGCTCATCACCAATCGCCATTGTTGCGGAAGCTCGGAAGACAACCAATCCAAAAACAAAAGAACCCAGCAAACATATCAGCTTCAATCAACTGAACAGAAGACCTTCAGTTACAACCAGCTGAAGAAGAACCCCCAAATCTTGAAATCAGATCTGGATCTCCAAGAAAACGGTTATGGCTTTGATACCATGAAGAGAAAGTAAACAGAGTCGAAACACAAGAACTGAGGGATTAAAACCACTCTATTCAATTAAGGCTCACGTGTGTAAGTCTATTTATACAAGGAAAACAAAACATGTGTATGAAAATTAATTACAGCAAAAAGAAGAAAGAAATTATTTACAACAAATAAATAATACATATTCTTCACTTCTTTGTTCAATAAGTTATAGTACTCATGCAAGTATCTAGTGATGCATCTAATAATATGAAAACTATGAATACACACATTTGTCTTATAATTACCCTTATATTAAAATCTAAGATGCAAGTAAAAATTTCGAAAAATTGTTAATACTCTTAGAAAAAGTAACAAAAATGAATTTTGCTCGCACTACTGGACAGCAAAATGTTGTTGGCATTGGAGGCTTGGGTCTTAAAAGAGAGAACGAACCTTGAAACAGGTAGTGGAACAATATAAAAGCATAACTAAATCTGGCGCGAAAAGCGCGATGGTTTATTCAATTTGTAACGGACCAAATCCATTGCTCTACCGGCAATCTACCTTCCTTTTCCCAACCAATGTATTCAACTATTTCCAAGAATTCCCAGTAAAGATGTGATTCCCCGAGGAACTTTCTCTCTGTTAATTTGTAACATTAACATAGATTTCTGTGACAAGTATCTGATTTTTTGCAAGGTACTTTATTGTCAATGTTTCTGGTAAGTAATCAGCTTTTTTGCAAACGTAAGTTTGATAAATGATGTCTGGTCGGAATTTCTCAGGGCAGGAAATGGCCGTTCTTCAGAAGGAGATTCCGGCTTTTGAGTTCAGAGATGCTCAGATTAACAAGATACGATACTGTAAACAGGATTTTGCACATATTTCTCATTACGTCGTTACTGATTATGATTGGAAGGATTATTGTCCTGTGGCTTTCAGGTGCTTTTACGTCCCTTTTTCTCTTCAGATTTTCAGTTAAATAATTGTATGAAATGGGTGATATATATTGTGTTGCATCAATGGCGAAACCTTATTAACCCGTTCCTTGGAAAAGGGTAATCTGCTAAATACCTAAATTCCAGAAGAAAGAACTAATAGATATGTAAATGTTGTTTTGTTCCAGACGTTTACGAGAGCTTGAAAACATTGATCATACTGAGTATATGCTGGCAATTTGTGCGGAAGACGTAATAAGGGAAGTCTCCTCACCAGGGAAATTCGGTCGTCTGATTATTTTGACAACGGATGAGCGTTTTGTGATTAAAACTCTGCGTAAATCTGAAGTGAAGGTAAAGATCAATCATCTGGGATCTCTGAGAATCACCATCTTCCCGAAGTTGTTGGTTATGAACTTGAACAGACGGTGCAAGGATTCTTAATTCTCTTTTCCATGCAGGTGATGGTGGATATGCTTCCAAACTATTATGCTTATCTTAAGAAGAACCGAGCTACATTGTTGACCAAGCTATATGGAATTCATGTTGTGAAGCCACATGGAGGTATCAAGGTAAAGACAATTTCATTTTGTATCTGGTTTGACCAAGTTTTGGTTTTCTGCACAAGAGAAGAGACATTACTTTGATTCACATAAGAGTCAGATCAACTGGGCAGTGTCACTAGGCTCTGAAAGATTACTAAAGAAATGAACTTCTCAACTTATTTCTCTGAAAGTTCATCAGACGTTCTTCTGCAACTTACATTCCCATTGTTATGGTTTGTAGTGATCATGTTTCTGTCAAGATAAATAATCCCCTGAGATCCTTTACCTGCTACTTTTGCTCCATTAGCAAACAATTGTCCTTGAAGTTGGGTAGTCTGCAACAGTATTTGCAACCATGGCATGTGTTTATGGCCATTATGAAAAGAAAATGTAGAGGAGAGAGCAAGCACTGGAAAAGAAAACAAAGGATTCTTGATTAAGGTTCCGATGCTGAGTTCCTCAAGTGATTTTTCATGTGCAGGTTTATTTTTCTGTGTTGTCAACTGTCATCCCTTCATCTGTGGGAAAATGCAAAATTTATGATCTCAAAGGCACGCCTAAAGGAAGAAAACAGAACAGAAAGAAAATCGAGGGAAAGATCATATACAAGGACAAGGATTTTGATCTTCTTTTGCACCTAGATCCACTGACGCACTATAAATTTTTGAAGTAAGTTGGCTCATCTGTTTCAAAATCATAGCATTTATAAGAGGCTTTTTCTAATAAAGTTGTGTATATATTGATCCTCAAATGCATCAAAACTTTTCTGGTTTTTGTTAAAAGCATTATTTGGCTTTCACTTTACAGGCAACTCCGGTATGATTGCGAGTTCTTGGAATCTGAGAAAATCATGGATTACAGTCTTTTGATTGGTGTTGCTATGCAAGCTCCCATCAAAGGTGATTGCTCCCACCGCCATAATATAGAGGATATAACAGATGATCCTGTTAATTTCGTAATGCTTCAATCGGAAGGAAATTCCCGAATCTACGTCATTTTTTGTTCTCATTTAGTATACTTGGAATCAGATGCAACAGTTTAAGCTATATCTGATGCAGAACATTGTGTTTACTAATATCAAATGCAAACTTTAATCCGGAATAGATAGACTGTTGTTATATAGTTCTTCTTCAGGAATGTCTTATTTTTAGTTGCTTGTTTAGTGACAATCCCTAATTCATCTGCACATCCTTGATTAAGAAATCTTTTTGTGTCAGCTTTTCATTTCTGAAACTTGTAGCTACCCACTTTGCAAGGAATGAAAGTTTTGGCTTTCATTCAAGAATTTCTTTCCATTGAATGTGTTTTGCAACATTTATTCTCGACTCTTACAGTTTGATTGCTTTGAGCTACATACACAATACTAAGTATCTTTTTCTGCAGTAGCCACTGATTTCTGTGGTCAAAAGGCAGTTCCCAACTCCAGTTCTACAACCACCTTTGTCTCTTTAAACAAAAGTGGTGAAATGTGCCAAATATCAAATAGGTAACACCTGCTTTGCTTTGAATCCTTCAAAATTATAACACATTCCCATGTGAATCCAGGTGTGGAAGGCTACTTCTGCTTAGCTTGGCAATTGTGATTTCAGAGTTCTGTTAATTATAGCATTTCATTTTCAGTTGTTCCTCATTGTTTATACTTTTATTTATTCCAGTCCTGATTTTAACTTTGGCATGGCGATGCGTGCTCGGGCGACGACTCGGAGGGGAGGATCAGCTCATCCTAGTATACAGGACCCCAGAGGCTGCAATGTGAAGTTATATTTTAAAATCGTAGATATATTCCAGAATTATGGTGTCTCTAAGCGCATTGAACATGTTTACAAGTCATTACAATACGATTCTAAGTCCATTGCTGCAGTAAGTCCTGAAGTATATTCTACTCGTTTTCAGGATTATCTTCACCAGATATTTCGATCAGAAGATTCAGAGAAAGGAGATGCGTTTTAGCTCTACAAACGAAACTCTTTTCTTTTTCAAATCGGAATTTGTTGAGTTTTTCCTAGAACATGTTGTTTTAGGTGATTTGAACAAATTGCTGATGATTGATTGTAGTAAAGTGACATTGACCCTTGATAGAGATTACTGATTCCATGAAAATTTTCTTCAAGTTTGCACCAGAAAAACATAGATTGAAGTTTAACTAGTTTTTGAAAATTATTTTTTGTATGTACATTGCATAAATATTTAAGAACATGTATTAATTTGCTAACTATATATTTCAAGTTAGTCTCGTAACTAAAGTTTTAAAAACTATATCAGAAATTAAATCAATAAAATAAGAGATTTAAGGTTATAAAACTATTATATAATAATGATTGATAAATTAAAAATTTTAAAATAGGATTGAAAATGAAAATTGTTCTTATTCTTAAAAATGTTATATAAGAATTAACTAGTTTATTTTCATTTATAAAATTAATTAATTTACAAAAATCAATCAGTTAATTAATAAATCAACTAATTTTAATAACAATAGTTATTAAGATAAATCAAAATTAAAAATTAAACTAAAAATGTCATATCATATTAAATATTTGTCACGATGACTTTCACGTAAAATAGTAGTGTCATGTCGGATTATTTTTATAAAAATTAGAATATTTCAACATTTTTTAAAATTTCATACTGATATTGTAAAATTAAGTAAATCTCAATATTTTTAAAATTAAACCTTATTAATTTACAAAATAATTTATGTACTTATTTATTATATAATAATCATTAAAATTTTTGAATAAATTAAACATATAATTGTGGGCTTTTCTTCTGGTCTAGGCCATATACGAAATGCTTCGAGAATTTGTGAGTGCTAATTGGACTTATAAAGGCAAAGCCCTTTAAACCGAACTTCGACTTAAATCGGCCACTACCAACTTTGAACCTTCGAAGGAGACGAATGACAAATCCTATCGTTGAGCAGCGGCACGACACGACAGGTTAAAGAAGCACCAGAAGGTGGAAAAGACAATATGCTGTATTATTATGCTCGTGGGTTTAGTTTGTTCTGTTGAATCATCATTGCCTTTGTGAGTTGAGCTCGATAAAAATACTCGAGACAATGCAGATTTTATCGCCTCCATGTCCTTGGACCACCCTAGTTAAGTAAGATCAAAGGACATGACACCAAGCGTACAGTACATGGAAAGTGGTCTAACTCCCAACTCCTCAGTCCTGGTGGTCCTGAGGAGATCCAACATTGACTGTTTAATGCCATTGACTGCTCTGCTTGTCACGAGAAATCTGGCCGAGGAATGATTTGTTTTCACCTCTAAAAGCTTTCAAGGTAAAAAGAGTTTCAAAAACATGATTTTTAGGAACTTTATAAATTTTTAATGAGAAAATGTAGTAATACGAAGGATTAAACTAGATAACCTTCTAACTGTAATCTCGCATCTAAATAGGACTGAGAGAATAGTAATAAACACAAAGATTTTACGTGAAAAACTTCCAAGTAAGGGTAAAAATTACGGGAAATGATTGAAAACTTTTACTACTGAAAAAGCTAGAGAATTACAAAAAAAACTAAACCAAAAATATACAAAATATTTTTGTATCTCTTTTCTCTCTCTTTTTTCTCACCTCACTTCTCTCTCTATTTTTTGCTCTATTTGCTTGTTATTCTTGCTTCATCTCCGGCCTATAATTAGGCAGGAGATAGCCAGCTATCCTTCAACATTGGTAGGCACCAAACGCTATAATCAACTTTGATAGACACCAGGTGCTTACCATTTTGACAATTCTTCCACTTGAAAATTTGATTAAGTATCAATCAGATCTTCACACTTTTCTTTCCACTTTGTCACTTCATATTGCTTACGTTGATATCAGCGTCATCAAGTTAAAGATGTATAATAAGACAACTATTTAAATGTTCTTAATTTAGATAATTTTAATTATAATATTATAAAATAATTAAAATAACATGCTACTGCACGGTCAGAAAACCCAAAAATGGTATCATTAAACTAGAATTCACAGAGTACCGTTGAAGGTGATGCGAAGAGAAATAGAACGTTAAAAGAAGTGAGAAAGCAGTTCTTCGTTAGAGCAGCACGAGCGGTGATGGACCACAATTGTCGTTGGCTAGTGTCTGACAATTAATTAGCACAAGCTCTGGTTAAAATCTAAACAATGGAGGATATCAGTAAACAAAGAGTTACCATAATACCACTGAACTTGGAACTTGGCTCGGGTCGGGTGATCATCCTCGTCCTTGGAAGTTGGAACCTAAGACTAGGCTAAGCAGTTTTTGAGTGTCACTCTGTCCTATAAACCGCATGGTTAAAGCTTTTATTGCACATCTCATTCCAGGGTCTTTCTCTAAAGAGGAATGTTTTAGCAATCATTGCAGTTCTGATCTTTAATTCGTTAGCCCTCTAAAAAAGAGTTCAGATCTCCTGTTTAATATTATGGTGTCTTATCGTGTCCAATAAATCTCAGTCATTTATTTTTGTGGGATCCGCATGGGATCCACGTGGATCCTACAAAATAAATGACTGAGATTCCATGAGACAAAATAAGATAGAGTAAAACTGGACAAAAGATCTTGTTTCTCTAAAAAGTAAGTTAAGAGGATACCAACATTACTTAGCTCAATCCATTCTAATATTCAAAACTACTTCGTTTTGAACATTTTAGAGACTGCGGAAGACGTCTAAAACTATTTAATATTGTACATTGAACAAAGTTGGACATGTTTAATATTGGAAGTTCTAAAAAGTAATAACGGAGCATTTCAACTTGCCTGAAGGATACAAGGGACAGAGACTAAAGAGATAATTGATTATTACAAGGTACAAGGTTTAAGGTTAAGCCTACAGAGGATTAAGATCTTTGAAAGCCTCAAAAAATTATGACAAGCTTTTTAATTTTATTTTTTATTTTTAAATATAGTAAAAATAGCTTTTTTTGAATTTTTGTTTTCAAAATTTATGAAAACCACAAAAAGTGATTTTTATTTTTTATTTATGTTTTTATAATATGATTTTCTATTAACTAAATATATATTATTTAATTATTTAATAAGAATTGTGAATAATTTAATTTAATATTATATATGTAGTTAAATAAATTTAATTATTAATAAAATTATTAATAATTTAATTAATTTTGCAATTAAACTAAATTAATACTAATTAATAATTAAATTATTTTAAAAATGTAAATTTTAAATAAAATTTGATTTAATAATTAAAATAAATTTTAATTTAAAAATAATTTTAATTTTTATATTATTTATTTCAATAAGATAAAATAATTTTTATTGATAACTTATTAATAAATATTATAAAAGAGATTAAAATAAATTTATCTTTTCAAATTTATCTAATGTAAATTATCCTAAGTAATAAAAATATAACTAAATTGACATTAACAATCAAACATATTTTTATTTTTATCCGAAAGAAAAACAAAAACAAAAATTAACTGAAACTAAAAATTTAAACATAAAACAGAAGTAGAAGTGTCTTTTTTTTTCTGTTATATTGTGAAGTTATGTCTTTTTCTCCCTTCTAATAGTTTTTGTTTTGAATTTGAGTCCTATGATCCTATCTCAATTATAAAAATGAGGAATATTATATTAAATTAAAAATCACAATTAAAAAAAAAAGCCTTAAGTCCTTTTTTCTACCTTGTAATAGTTTTAGTTTTGACTTTAGAGTCCTATCTCAATTATAAGAATGAGGAATATTATTTTTGTGATGTTTCCATAATTTACTCATAAAAAAAACTATAATTGTTATTTTTTAGATAAATATTAAATAAATCTTTAGGAGTATGTAATATTATATTTTTATAATATTTAAATTTAATATTAAATTTATAATTTATATATAATAAAGTTATAGACTCACGTTTTTTACATTAAATTTATATTTTATATATAGTAAATTATAAAATATATATTTTAAATAAATAATTTACTAATTTAAATTTTTTGATAATAAATTCTAAAACTTAATTCAAGCCCTCGAAAGCTCTCGAAAGAGCTGCCAAGCACGGTTCAAAAAGCTAAGCATCTGAATTGTTTTACCATGAAGGAGAATGTCCAAGTAAACATGAACACATGGTATTGCAGCTTGGGTAGCTAGAATATAGGGAGTTGATCTTGAAGTCATGGAAGATGCGGTTAATTAACATGAGAAAAGGAAAAAAAGAACTGGCGAAGACCCACGTATGCCATGTAACACATAAGACAAAACAAGAACTTGGTCACTCTGCGCTGCAGAGGATCTTAAGAAAGAAAGCAGAAGTGAAAAGATCAGTTCTTCAACACAGAGCAGATGCTGAAGTCAGAAAAGGATGAAACTTGAGTGAGTTTTAGTAAAGAATAGAGCTAAGATGAGTGAAACGGAGAAGGAGAAGCAAATCTCTGTTTGAAAATTAAAGGGAAGAGAGACTGAGAGAGGAGAAGAAGAAGGAGAAAATGGAAAGAAAAGGAAAAGGTGTGGGGAGAGAAGACAAAGGGAAAGTAGAAAAGCAAGAGGGTACACTGAAGGGTGAAGTAAAGTTGAAAAGATGGATGTTTTTTGTTGGGAAGAGAGGAGGCCCATCTACTCCATCACCCACTTGGAGGCTCCATTTCTCTTCCCCAGTTCACAACGACAGTGAGAAAATCAACAACCCCTTTGAAGAGTTTCTTGGTACTAGCAATACTGTTTCTGCAAGAAAACTTTGTGCCAACCTGTGGGAGTTTCAGCCCCAACTCCACTTTTCACAGCCTAAAATGAGCAAGAATTTTGGGTCCAAAGGAGGCAGTCGTCGCCACCACAAGGACAAGAAGGCCTTTGAGCTTCGTACTCGTTTGGCTGACCCTCCTAATACCACACCTTATGATCAGGTTTGCTTTTCCTGCTTTCTTCTTTTGCTGGACTTTTCATAGTGTGGTTAATCGACATGACTGAGTGATGCAGGGAAGGTGGTTTGATGAAATCTTTTGGATCTTACCAGTTTTTTCTTTTTTTTGGGTTGCATTTGTGATTACGGTTTCGATTAGGCATGCTTGGTGGTTGTTGAAATTTCTGCTTGTTCAAACTGTGCTTTTGTTAGTCTGTGCTTAAATCTCTCAATTACCCAGAAAAAAAAAACACTTACTTTGCAGGTAACAATTCGCAATTAGTTGATCAAATGGTGGATTCTGCCATTCTTTTTCTTTCTATTCTCGGTGGTGTTGGCTGATCGATGTCCTCTAGTAGTGCTTTTTATTGATAGTTAGCAACTCAGGTGTGGTGTCCCCTGGTCAGATTCATGATATGTGAGAAGACTGAGAGTGAGCATTGCAAATTGTGTTTAGACATTGATTCCTTGCGTGCTAGGTGGATTCAACTATCAGAATCTAAATTGTTTGCTATTTTGAGTGGATAAGTGTAGTTCAATGACTTCGGGATAACGATGAGAGCGCTGCAAGAATCCCTTTTTCCTTCAGACTGCTGTGGTTTTGCTCTCCTAATTGATGTCTGTATGCTTCTTCTATTTATTTTCTTTTCTGTGTCCTGAGTGCATATCTAATTAGATTGTGAAGCAAGATCAGTCACCAAAACTTTATGTCTGGTTTTGTGTTGTGTTCATAAGAAGTTTCAGTGCCTAGAAGTCTATAATGCTGTGCTGTTCATGCCTAGTTTATTGAAACACATCGCTCTTTGAGACATCAGAATTGAAAAGGGGAATTTTAAGCTCCTGTTCACTGAAGATTGGGACAATATATGAGCATGAAAATGGCATTGAAGAGGACTGGTACAAGGGGAGAGTCAGAGAGAGATAATTCAGGAAGAAAGAATTACAAGAATTACTTATTGATATCTATAACCCAATAATTACAATGAATGCTGATTAAGTCACAGATTTCCTCTCTGTGGCATTGAATGTCGATTGAGAAAGAACCTTATCCTTACTTTGACATTTCCAGCCAGCAAGTAGTGGTAACTTGAGGAGACATGCTGCAACATCATCAATTGATCACCATCATCTGCTTAAGAGAAATGACTGTACCCTAAAGCCTCTATCTCCTAGCTGTGGTAGCTCCATGGAGGTAACTATCATTATCCTTCCACTTACAAGTTGCAACTTAAAGAGTTCGTTTTCCTCTTTATTTTTTCAATTCACTACAGTGCAGGGTGAACAAATCAAAGATGCATCATTACTAGCCAAGGTGATTAGTATAGCTGTAGGAATGTCCTTTTCGGAAACTATCTTATTTATCTTCCCATCATACACTGTGGCATGGTGCTTACCAAGTCACCTTAATCTCCAGAATTAGTTCCATGAAATAGCTATTCTGGCTTCTGTTTCATTTTACATGTATTAGCTATTTAGTTACACAGCTGTCCTTTTATGTTCTATAATTGACCGCCAAATTTATACAACTTTTCTCACAGGTTGCACCTTATAAACCTGTAGTTACTGCTTCTAGCTCGTTGGATTCAAAGGGCCGATTGGAAGAGTCGAAGTATAGCCTTAAGACATCAACAGAATTACTCAAGGTGCTTAATCGAATTTGGAGTCTTGAAGAGCAACAAGTATCAAACTTGTCACTGCTAAAAGCTTTGAAAAGGGAATTGGATCACTCTCGGTCACAGGTAAAAGAGCTACGAAAAGAGAAACTGAAGAACAGGCAAGAAATGGAAGAATTGATGAGGCAAGTTGAAGATGATGAAGCTTTTAGGAAGAACAAGGTGAAAGATCATGTGGAAGCTGCAATTCAGTCAATGGAAGCAGAGGTAGAAAAAGAGAGGAAGTTGAGGAAGCACTGCGAGAGTCTGCATCGGAAACTAGCACAAGAGCTTTCTCAGTTGAAATCTTCTTTCTCCAGTGCTTTGAAAGATCTCGAGAGAGAAAGGAAGGCACGTATTTTGTTGGAAAGTTTGTGTGATGAATTTGCTAAAGGGGTAAGAGAATACGAGCAAGAGTTGCGTTTACTAAATCACAACCATGACAAGGAACCTGTTGGTAGGGAAAAACCTGATCGATTGGTTCTCCATATTTCAGAGGCATGGCTCGATGAACGGATGCAAATGAAAATTACAGGAGCTCAAAATGATCTTTCAGGCAAGAATACAGTTGTTGAGAAATTAAGTCCGGATATAAAATCCTTTCTTCAAGCTAGACATTCTGCTGAAGTGGCAAAGGACAATACTTTGTCTGCAAATGAGGCAATAATCAATTGCTCACGGCGGGAATCTTTTCCACTAAATGAGGCTAGAAGTGCGCCTCAAGATGCAGCTGACGAAGAATTATCTTCTGACAGTGGTTCTCATTGCTTTGAGCTAAACAATGGCGGAGGCATGAAACAAAACAAAAGCAGCTCTAAACGACATGTAGAAAGCCACCTTGAAGAAATAGTGAATTCAAATTCCAGGAACGTAACAAGTGGATCAAGGGTAAATGGTAAGTTTCCTGACAAGACAAGGCCACAAATTCTGGGAGTCAACCAAGTTGCTGGAATAAGGAATGCAGGAACATCAGATATTACTGAAGAAGCTCTACATGATAAAAAATCTAAACTGGTCGGGACTTGTCGATTCCACTCGAATCATGTCTTTGATAACCTTGTCAGAAATCATTCAGTGTCATCTGAAGGTGATAAAATTCATCCTGAGGGTGCTTTGCAGGAAGATTGTGTTCAGCCTGTTTTTCCAGGACATGCCAGTCCGGTGCAGCAGTGGATGTCGAAGATGGACTCTCCAGAATTTCAAACAACTGAATCTTCTGTGAAATTGCCGAAGGGCTTTAAGGAAAATACTTTGGAAGCAAAACTTATGGAGGCAAGATTGGAGGCGCAAAAATCTCGTTCAAGAGCTTCTAAAGGTCCCCTTTAGGTTAATGGGCAAGTTACAAACTAGCTTCTTGTCAAGTACTTCAATAATTCAGTAGTAGCCTGGATCTTCCCTTGCGATATATTTTACCCTACGACCGTACTGCATTTTTTCCAGTCAAATTTTGGATTATAGTATGATGCATATATTAGTAACATTAGCTAACTTCCATTTTGTCCAATTTCAGAATGTGGGCCGAACTCAGTTCGGACCATTAAAGTTGAATCAAGCCTACCCTTTCTACTTTGAACTCGGTTAAAATTCAATCATCTTACTACCTGATTGGTTTAGCTTTTGAAAGGTGAATAAGTACTTTTTCTACAGCAAAAGTTGTTTCTAAAAAAACTGAGTATTTAGCTGTAAAATTTAAAAGCACTTTTTTTTTCATAAAAATGACTTTTTTGGGAGCTGAAATATAGTTTTTTTTAAATATAACTTTTTGAGAAACTCAAATTTAGAGTTTTTCAAAAAAGTATTTTTTTAAGATAGATTTTTCAGATCAATTAATGAGCCTATTTTTAGTTCCTTTTACCTTTATGTTTTACACATAATTCCCACATATATATATTCACATTTATTTTGAGATTTATATAATATTATTTGACTTTTTTATATGTTTTAATATTTATTTTTATATTAGTTTTACT
>JAOQMR010000009.1:20192940-20240414 GCA_027563865.1 Erythroxylum pelleterianum | reverse complement strand
TTTAAATAATATTTATATGTATAAATAATTTTTATTACAAAATAAAATATAGTTAAAATTAAAAGTGCTTTTTATTTGTATGTTGTCAAACAATCTATTGTATGAAGTTCTTTCAAAAAAACTCTTTTTTAAATGACAGCCAAACAGTCAACTGATTTCTTAGAAAAATTCTTTTTAGGAAAGCTTTACTAACAAAAGCTCTACTGATATAAGCTCATCCAAACAGGTACTTAATTTAATTTTTTGAATTCGGCTTCGGTGAAATCGAACGAATTTTATTATCTTTAGATTAATTCGATTTAATTGACATTTGTAAATTTTAATGAGTTTCCGGACTTAATTAATTATCTTTTTTAAATTTTTAAATAAGTTAGGATTTTCTTATTGCAACTTTTAAACATGAAACTTTTGGAATTTAGAGACTAATTGTTCTTATACTTAAACTACTTAGATGTGTCTTTCCATCACACAACTTTTTGAAAAGAGAGGTTATTTGTTCTACTAACTAAATCACTTTAATGTGTCTCGCAAAGTTAATGCATGTAACGAAAGAAGAACAAAACAAAATTATTTGGCTTGATTTTTCAAAAGCCAAAATTACTTTAAATTATATAACATAATTAATGAATAGAACGTAATAAAGTAAAAATATGAATTCGTATCTTATTATTAAGTTTGATCTTTTTTACAATTTCATTCGAATCACTTTCTAAAATAGGTTTATTTTTACCTCTGTAGCTCTACAAGCAACTGTTCTCTAACAATATCATATGAATAAATTGAGATAACTCCGTAAGTAATATAGAGAGCGACAGGCAAGGATTACTAGCTTTTGTAGAGCCTACACCTTTTCCTAATAGGAGTTGAACCTTTTAATAATTTAGTTGAAATATAATTTTAATTTCAATTAAACTTTAATTAGAATTATAATTAATTATAATTAAAAATTAAATAAGTCCAAGTAAAATCTAATAACTCATATCGGTTTTTATTTATTAAACTTCTCATATTTAACCTTCAAATTTTCTTAAACTTTACAATCAAGTCCAATTTGATTAAATTAACTTTTTTTATCTTTAATCATTCTTTGTATGTGTCCTATTAGGTTCTTAAATATATTGGCATTGACTATAAATTATAACCTTAAATCGTGTTTATGATTAGATAAGTTAAACTCCTTTAATTTACCTTTAATTCTTTAATTAAACCGTTTGTATTCATAGTTCAATATTGGTATCTAGTATTAGGAATGTTAAATTATTTTTAACCAACCTTTCCGTGCATTTTTCTTTATATAAATCAAATTTTTCATCACATTGTGTTCTGATTAGATATAAAGTATGAAATTAATATTATATTAATGATATTTGAAAACTATTTTCAAAGTATCATTCCACCTTGGCTAAAGATTTCTCGAATCAATGCCAATCAAAATCATTGAAACATTCAGTCGATCTATTAAAAGGGGAACTAGTCTTTCGTAGCCTACTAGTGCAGGGGGATTTAAAAGAGTGGTTACTATATTGATTAGGAGTGGTAGTTTCTATAAGTTTGGTAGAGATCGGGGAGATGGTAGGGATTTATGATAGCATAGCATTACTAGCGCACCATCGGTTGGATCAGATAGAGGGGCTAGTTATAGGTTTAGAGGACCTTTTAGTGGAGGAGCTGGAGGGGTACAAAGATGTGCTACCTACTAGAGAGTTCACATAGGACTATATTAGGGACCCATTGGGATCAATCAGGCATGATATATCTGTAGAGAGCGAGGATATTTACAAAGGAGCTATCCAACAGTAAGGAGGAGCTCAGAAGCAAGGGTAAAGGAGACAATGCGTGGTCAGAGTGGTGTTTCTAGTTTCGATAAAGGTTCAAGTTAAGTGGGTAGTACAGGTTTCGATAAAGATTCAAGTTGAGTTGGTAGTATAGGTGATGGTAGAGCTGCTGGATCCAGGCCGGTAGTGGTTATAGATACTAGTGGGATGTCCTTAACATAAGGTCAGACTCAGGCAAGGATATACCATATGACAAAGGAGGAGGCATCTGCAACCAACAACGTCATTTTTGTTAAGATTTCATTATTTAATATTGAGGCATATATATTAGTAGAGCCAAGATCTACCCATTCCTACATCTTTTTAGAGTTTGCTTTTAGAGTTTTGGGGAAGGTTAGTCTATTAGGATATAACTTGATAGTGTGGATGTCAATGGGAGACTATGTGGTAGTGAATAGTGTAAGGAGGGAAATGCTATTAAGGATTGGTGAAGTGAAGGTACTAGCTGACTTGATAGTGATAGATTTGAGAGAGTTAATCTGATTCACAACATTAGGCTGTAATGGATTGTGATGCATAAGAGTTTATGATAGAGTCTTTAGGGTAAACCATAGGTCATATTTATGGGGGATCGGAGAGTGGTTCCATTATATGTGATCTCAGTCATGACTGCTAGACGACTGATAATGGATGAATGTGAGACATATCTAACTCATATTAAATATATGAGGGAGGTGAGTCTTGGATTAGAGGATATTCATGTGATGGGGAAATTTTTTTGAGGTAGGCTTAAATTATTTACCAGTTTATAGCCTTAATGAGAGATAGATTTCACCATTTAGACTATATCTGGAGTTACACCAATTTCTATTGCACATTATAAGTTAGTTATAGTTGAGTTGTAGGAGTTAAAAGAGTAGTTAGAGGAGCTATTGAAAAAGAGCTTTATTAGACCAAATACATCATCCTGAGGAGCTCTAGTGTTGTTTGTGAAGAAAAAGGATAACATTATGAGACTTTGCATTAATTATCGACAATTAAGCAAGGTAATAATGAAGAACAAGTACTCATTGTTGAAGATAGAGATCTTTTTGATCAATTGAGGAGAGTTGTCATATTTTTCAAGATTGACTTGAGATTGGGATATTGATAGTTAAGGATAGCTGATTCAGGTATTCTTAAAACAACGGTATGGCTATTATGAGTTCCTAGTGATTCCTTTTAAGTTGATTAATGTACCGACCGTATTTATGACATTGATGAATATGACTTTTGAGGAGTACTTCTATTCCTCCTATTATTTATTGAGTTTGCTATGAATAATCCACATTTTGATAGATTATTACCGATTTAATCATAAAAAACTAATTTTTCGGGAATTTTAAGAAAGGAACATTTATCTATTTATATAATAGATCGTATAGCGTGCTATAAGTTAGTTTTTTTTCCCGGCAAACTAAGCCTATATTAGCTCCTGATAATGCTATGCATGCTCAGTTATCTCTTAACCTAGTGACGGTGGGTTCTTTAACTATTGGTGTAGCTCATTATATGTATTTCATGCTCCCTTCACTACAACAAAGTTGACATTTGACTACCAAAAAAATCGTAGCTAAAGGTGTGAAAAACGTCGCTTATAGTTTTTAGCTAAGTTTTCATTTCGTTACCCAAAACATCACCAAATCTTCGTAGCTGAAAACTATAAACAACGTTTTTAGAAATCGGTGCAATTTTTTTGGCTACACTTAAGTTTCGTAGCCAAAAACTATTAGCTACATTTTGAGAAATCATCGTCAATAATTTTGGCTACGCTTTTTTCGTAGCTAAATACTGTTAGCTACATTTTCATAATTGTAGTCAAAAGTTTTTGGCTACATGTTTGGAAATGAAGCTAAATATAATTAGGTACGTTTTTAAAAACATAACAAAAACATTTTAGTTATATTTTCAGAAACGTAACCAAGCATTTTTAGTTATGTTTCTAAAAACGTAGGCAAATATAAATATATTTTTACGTTTTAACCAAATATTATACAAATTTGAAATAAATTATTTGTTATATTTTTAATCCATATAATTGTATATAATTTATCGATATATTTTTTATTGTAACTTTAAAAAGTAAAATATCATTAAATTATATCAAAAAAATATTCGTATACAAGATTTTAATTACAACTTTAATAATTCTTATAGACAAAATAATAAATAAAGAGACCAATTTACAAATTATAAATGTTGTGATTACAAAAAAAATTACAACATAACTAGAATGACTAGCTAGCATTGTCTATGTCGACAAACCTGTAATAATTCAAAAAGCTTAGTTAACATATATTAAAAATATAGTGAGTATTGAAACAATAGTTTCTAATTAAAGCAATCATCATATAACTCTACCATTTACGACATAATCACTCTGTAGTTACATCTTCATCAATTCTATAAGCCAAGAAAAAGTATTAAATTTAAATTATAATAGAAACAGGAAATAAAAGAAAAAATTATAAGAGATGCAGTTAATACCATTCACTTTCCTCTTCATTTTCATAATTTGGGCCAACTAATCTTCTCAATAACTTATCATGTTTGGCTAATTTTGTTCGAGTTTCTTGTAGTTCAGCCTTAAGCGCCTTGTTTTCCCGTTGAAGTTATTGAATAACTGTTTTATTTGACAAGGTTAAAACATTTGGCTTAGGGTCATAGCCAAGACCTTTGACATACCTAGAATGTGTACCAAGTATGGTATTACAAATGTCTTCTATATTGACCTCATTCCCCTCAGACATAGATTTTTTTAATAACTCTTGTATCTTATTCTAAAATTGAAAAAAAAATATTCAATCCAAATATCCAATGCATACAACTACATTAATAAATGAACAAAAACATTAAACAAATTTTTATACTTACATAGTTATCTAGCTACTGATTATGGTATATAACTATCCTTGTGCATATAGCCATTGTTTAGGGTTGTCTTATAGATTGTGAAAGAGAGACAATTGTGTGTTAAGTTGAGTACGTGTAAGTTTTGGTTGGAGCGAGTAGTTTTTCTTAGACATGTGCTGCCTCGAGAAGGAGTGATTTCTACTAATGTAAAGGCAATGATAGAGTGGGACCCACCTAGAAATACATCAAATGTTTGGATTTTTCTGGGACTTATTGGGTATTATGAGAGATTTTCGATAGTTCATCAACCAAATTGCTGAAGAAAGGAGTTTAGTTTCAATGGAACGAGTAGTGGTAGGAGAATTTTAAAGAGCTTAAGCGGAGATTGACTTCTAGACCAATTTTAATGCTACTATCGAGTGATGAAGGTTTTGAGGTTTAAGATGATACTTTGAGGGTAGGGTTAGGCTATATATTAACGCGTCAATAGGAAAGTGATAACATATGCTTCTCGTCAATTTGGATCACATTAGTTGAACTATCCTACCCATGATCCGGAGTTAGTAACAATTGTGATGCTCTTAGGATTTTGAGACATTATTTATATGGGGAGACATTATGAATCTTTTTAGATCACAAGAATCTCAAATATATCTTAAATAAGAGGGACCTAAACTTGGGGTAGAGAAGATGGATCAAGCTGCTGCAGGATTATGATTGTACTACTGATTACCATCCAGGGAAGGACTAATGTAGCAACTGATATTTTGAGTAAGAAAAGCTCAAGCGTGATGATTAGATTGAGCGAATATTATATGACGTCATTGGTGGAGTTGAGGGCATGAGATGTGAGTTTGGAGATTGATTGTACGGGTGGTTTATTGACAATATTATATGTTCAATCGAATATGGAAGATAGGATTAGAAAGGCATATGCTCGTGATACTTATTTGATGTGAATGAGAGAGAGAGTGCAGCAGGATAGGGAGACTAACTTTTCAGTAAGAGTAGATGAAGTATTGGTGATTAGGAGACTGGTTTGTATATTGGATATAGATAGATTATGAGAGGAGATTCTAACACTGTGTTTGGTTATTGTCCCCATGGGTGGGGACAGATGACGGAGACACAAAAGTCTCGTACTCCGTAGTGTTTGCTTACTGTCCCCATCTATTTTTGTCCCGTCTCCGGAGTACAGGGACAAAAAATTTGTGTACCTCCCATGATTGTGGTACAGTTTTCTTGTCCCGGGGACAGAAACAAAGCACAAAAGGAAATTACTACTTTACCCTCCCATTCCAACGCATGGGATTATTATTATTATTATTATTATTATACAAAATTAATAATAATAATAAATTATTAGTATTATTAATTATTGTTATTATTATTATTTATTATTATTATAAATTTTAAACTTCTTCTTCTTATTATTATTAATTTATTATACAAAATTAATAATAATAATAATAAATAAAATTAACAATAAATTTTATACTTATTATTATTAATTATTGTTATAAATATTATTATTATAAATTTTGTAATAACAATAATAATAATAATTAATTATTGATGTTGCTTTTGCTGTTATTATTAATTATTATTATAAATTTTGGACTTATTATTATTATTATACAAAATTAATTTTCTTATTATTGATACAATTAAAAAATTACAAATACACTTCAAATAAATATTGATACAATTATAAAATAATCAATGAATTGCACATTTCTACTCATATTATACTGTAGGGGCAATTTCTTCATTTACACTATTTTTTATTCTGTCCACTGCAATCAAACGCATTTCTGTTCTCAGGACGGAGATAGTTTTTTTTGTTCTGTCCACCACAACCAAACACCTCACTGTCTCAAATTTTTGTTATATTTCGTCTCCAAATTTTCGTCTCATTCCGTCTCTGCTCCCTGGAGACAACAACCAAACGCAGCGTAAGGGAAACTCAAGTACACCATATGGTAAGCATCCTAATACTACCAAAATGTATCAAAACCCAAAACCTTATTACTAGTGGCCGATGATGAAGAGAGATGTGGCGGACTTTATGTTGAGGTGTTTGATTTATTAGCAAGCTAAAGCAGAGCATCATGCACTATTAGGGAATCTAAGACCCTTAGCCATTCTATTGTGGAAATGAGAGAAGATTACATTGAATTTTGTTGTAACATTATCTAGGACTAGATGTAGACATGATTCAGTTTGGATAATTGTAGATAGGTTGGCTAAATCAACTCATTTATTACTTATACAATAGACAAACTCGTGGGACAAGCTCACCAAGTTATACATTGATGAGATTGTAAGGTTATAGGGGATTCCAATGTCTATTATATCAGATAGAGATAGTAATTTACTTCCCGATTCTGGATGAGTTTATAGACAACTTTGGGAACTAGGTTGAGTTTGAGTACTACCTTTCACCTTTAGCCGGATGGATACGATCAGACATTGGAGGACATGATGAGAGCATTTGTGTTGAATTTTGAGGGTAATTGGAATAGATATCTACCTTTGATGGAGTTTGTATATAATAATAGTTATCACTCTAACATCCTTATGGCACCATTTGAGGCATCTGATATATTGGGATAAAAGTTGCTAGATTTCTGGAGGGATCAGAGTTAGCTCAAGAGACGATGAAGATTATATGGGCAACAAGGTGATGTTTGAAGGCAACTTAGGATAGATAAAAAGGTTATCTTGATCAACATCGTCAGGAGATGGAGTACAATGTTAGAGATAAGTTTTTTTTAGGGTATCACCTTATAAGGGGATTTTGAGGTTTGGTAAAAGAAGGAAGTTGAGTCTAAGATGCAACAATTTATATGAGATTATATGGTATATGGGTCCATTAACTTACATATTGGCCTTACCTTTGGAGTCATCGTAGATTCATGATATGTTTCACGTGTCAATGTTGAGACGGTAACGATTGAGTCCTATCCATATTGTATCAAGGCCTGAGATCGAGGTTGCAAAGGGCATAACTTATAAAAAGGAGCCAATAAAGATCTTGGATAGACAAAATAGGAAATCAAGGAGACGAGAGATTTTGATGTTACGAGTTTTATGGAGTCATCATCGTTCTCTGAGAGAGGCTAATACATGGGATGTAAAGGATGAGGTTCAACGTCCGTATCCTCCTTTGTTTGGATCCTCATATATGTAATTTAATTTCCAAGATAAATTTTCTTTTAAAATGGAAGAACTGTAAAACCAATAAACCCAACCTTTTAATAAAGACCCAACCCAGTCTATAGAAAAAAAAGAGGGAGATAGGAGCAGATAAATATAAGACAACAAGTATAGGTTGTAGAAACTCACAAAAATAACTTCCTTCTCCTTCTTTTCCATATTTCCAAGTGATAGTGGAATAAAAATAATATCTTTCTCCTGTATGTGAAGCTTTTCTCATGTATTTTCTTATTTTGTTTGTTTTGAAATAGATTAGAGAGGAAATGGTGGAGATTAACAAACTAAAACTTTATTGGAAAAGTGAAGAACTTCATATAGGTAAGAAGGAATTCTCTAACTAAATTCTATCCTTTTTATTAGTGATTTTCATTTATCCTAAGCTAGTTTGGAATTATGTTATAGTTGTTGTGATAATAATTTTGATAAAACTAGATGAAAAGAAATGGAGAAAAATGGCTAGAAGATGAGAAAAGAAGGAGGTTAGGAGAAGGGAGGAGAGGATGACATTGGGGTAGAGAAGAAGAAGAAAATTTTTGGAAAAAAATGAAAAGAAAAAGAAGTAAGTTGGATGTGTTAAGAAATTTTAAGATAAATTGAAAAATAGGAAATGCGAATATTTAGCGGTAAAATTGGAATTTAATTCCTAAAAGGGTTTTTTAAATAATAAAATAACGTGAAGGTAAAAAGGAATTTTTAATAATTAAGTCTAATGTAATTTTGTAAATATCTAGAATCGGAGGACAAATTAGGGAGTATATTGGACCAATTAAAATAGTGGAATCCAAAGATCAGGTAAAGATAACCTTAAATTTTATCTTTATAATTATGTACAATTCATAAAATTGTGAATTTTGTTATTAATAAATTATTTTATGGTGAATTGTATTCATAATTAGCAATTAATTAAATTAATGATTAATAATTAAATATGTGAATTTTTGAATCATATGGTTTTTTATTAATTTATTAATTAAATAAATTATTGAGATGGTACAAAATATTTAGTTTTTGTTTTTGTTTTGTTACATGTTATGATATTTATCATCTAATAATTCAAAGGAAAATATGACAATTAAAATTTTCAGTTGTGAATGTGCATAATTAAGAATATTAGGGTAAAACATAAATCATGTTTATGATAATAGATAGACACTGTTTTATAATGATTTGAGAATAGACTATGAAAGTTGTGAATCTTATTCGATAGTCATAGATTGACGAGTTGTTGAGATGTGAGCGGCTTGTAGCTTGGAACATGTTCGTCGAGCAGGAGACGGGCCATCTTGGGTCCCCAGGATGCCATGTGTCGATCGTTAGGTACTAGAATGGTATCAGGGTATCCTAAATCTTGAGAATATCTTGTGCCGAGTAGGGTATTAGATTAGATTGAGGGATTAATGTATCCAGTGTTAATATTTACACATATGATTATGTTTTCACGTAGTGAATGATTACGATAAATAAAGATAAGTTGATAGATTATTGAAAGTAATTTTATTAGGTAAGCAGGGCCCAATTAATTCAGTTAATAAAGAAATAAAACTTAAAAGGTAATAATAAATATAATGTTTGTATTAATAATTAATAATAATAAGATTCTAAATATTTATTGATTGTTTGAATAAACTGAGTATTACTTGTGTAATTTAGTATTATATGTGTATTTTTTTATTTGACTATTTTCATTATATATCGATTTATTTGATGTACGGTCTGGTTATCTTTACTAAGCAGACATTAATTTCACCTATTGTTGTTATATATTTTTTAGAAGATAGAGAGATTGCTGATAAATTCAGTGCATGTGATTGAAAATGTGAAGTTGTTAAGTGTAACTGCCATTATTTACATCATCTTCGGTGGTTATTTGACTAGTTTACTGAGTCGTTTAATTAGGTCCTTGATCATGTAATTGTTTTACGTGGTGGGTCAGTTATTTGCTTGATCATGTCCACATTCTAGGTAGTGGTCCATTTGCTTTCTTTAGTTGCATGACTTTCTCTTAATTTGTTAATAAGAGTCTTGTATATAAAGAGTCTAACCATGAATACAAGGACAAGCAGAATTATTCCTAAACACTGTGTGTTTTTACAGAAGTTTGGTTCCCCTCGAAGTGAATCAGTTTTTTCCCAGTTCTCTTGTTCCAACCCACTGACAACATAGAGAAGGGCAAGAATAAGAGAAACACCAGAGACTTGTGGCCTTCTCTACCTAAATCCACTCCCTCACAAGATTTTACCTGAGTTACAAGATCACAATCATTAGAGATAAGTAACAGAAGTCTAAGTGGAGCCAACAAATCAAATTTTATACAATTGTTTCATTTTTTTGACTAATGAGATTTTTGGTAAATAATTATATAACGAACAGAAATTTGGCTAAATTGTAGTTTAAGAATTATGGGAGGTAACAGGAGAGGGAGGGGGAGGAGGAGAGTACAACAAGACTTTGTGAGTGTTGAATCATACGAAATTCGGGGAACTTCTGATGGAGGCAGGAGGAAGGGACCGTTTATGAGAATTTGCGATATTTTAATTAGATAATTTTAGGGTTAACGATCAATGAAATTCGGGAATTGTAAGATTGGAAATTAAGTTAAAATTGAGTTAAATAATTTAATTAGTTTAGTTCATTGGAATTAAGGATAAAATTAAACTAAAAATTTTTATTTTGTATCTCACTTTCTATATTTTAAAATTTATTATTTATTATTTATAATGTTGTTTATTGTTTACATGTTATTTTGACATGTTTTTTTAATTTTATTATTAAAAATTAATAAAAATTAGTGTAAGATAATAAAAATTTATATGATAACTACGTAATATCATAGGATTAATTAATAAAACTTAAATTTTAGGATGTAAAATGAAAAATCAAAATGCAAAAGAATGACAAATTTACTGGTTCAGGCTGTCGTGTGCAAATGTCTTCATTCAATGTACCAGGAAATTGTATAATATTAAGCAACATATCCAACAGTGAAGGTGACGTGAGACCAACACGATTAAAAGAATTTAATAACTTGATGACGCAAGTTTCGGCTTAAAGATCTTAATCACGATACCAACTTTAATTAAGATATTCTTCACCTAGCAACTATAAATTGAATCGTATTACAGTAGTCTATGGTTTAAATTTAGTGCAATTTTTCATTTCATGGTCCAAATCTGGTAAAATTTAAGTCTAACAATCTGATTTCGATGAGACTAAATAGACGTTGCTTTAATATAGTTTATTAAAATAATGCTATATTAATAAATTATATCAAAATAATATCATTTTTTAAATTGATTTAAATAGTTTATACCAAATCGAGTTTAATTTGTCATCACTAATTATACGAACTAGTTTACATTTATTTCTTTTTTTATCATAACCTGATTAAATAAGTTAAGGACTGACATTGTCATCATCATCATCAATATTGAATTAATAAATATAAGGTTTAGAGAGGTCTGATAGTACGCATCTTTACTCTTACTTAAGTAGAAAAACTGTTTTCCATAGACTCACATACAAATGTGACACAGAAATATACAAAAAAATAAAAAATATAAGTAATAATGATAAAATAAAATAATAATAGCTTTAAAAAAATGGGCTACAAATCTTCGTTAGGAGATGCAAATTTAGAAGACAAAGTTTTAAGAAAATAGACAAATATATCTGATATGTTGCAAAGTTCAGCTTATATCTAATATGCTGTAAAGTTCTACTCAACATTTCTCAAGTTGTACATTTCATCCTTGCCTAAGGTCATCCTTAAACTCGAAAATCTGATACGGGCAGTAAAAGAGAGATAGAGGTGAGCTCACTCTTTACAATTTTGACACTCCCATTCAAAACCTGCAAAAAATAAATGAAGAAAAACAACAATCCAAAATATTAATTGTTGCAAAGTACTGCTTAGGCTAAAGATACACAGGTTAAGACTTCACAGGGCCTGAATTCTTTGACAAGTTGGCATTGGACAGGGAGGAGGGAGATCTCTGGTCACAACCTTAAGCAAAACAAACGATTTAGCTATTAACATACATAAATACTGACACATCTTACTTACAGTGATGGAGATAGGGCTCGGCTCCGGTCCCGGCCGATTTGAAATCAACAGGTTGTGTTTGATTTAACTAGGCTTCAGGCTAAACTCCGACCTAAGAATCCAATTCAAGATTTATTCAAAATAATGTTGTTTACTAGGTGACTTGTTCGAGCTTGAATCCGAGCTTCGACCGTGCAAAGTGAACTACAAATTTTAGATCAGACTGAGCTGTATATTTTCTGACGTACTTTGTCAGGCATGATCTACTGTGATACCTACTTATTTCATTTTTTTGGGACAATTGCATCATATCACTTTAAATTTATTACTTTGATCTTTCTTTAAAATCACGGTAACTTGTTATTTACAATTTAAAACCTATACCTGGTTATGCAGACGTGAAGCCAATAGATTAATATGTTAGTGTACCACCATTAGCAGATTGCTTTTGACCCAGAAAATAATTAACAACCATCACCATTGTACTTTCTGTAATGCTTTCTGTGAAACAGTAAACAAAAGCAGTCCAGTACCTGGAACAGCTCACTGTCTGCTGACGGAACTTTCCATGTGTGAAAAAGAACCAGCATCTACTTGCTAAGAGAAGGCTGTGAAACACCTAAGAACTGACCCACCATCCACCATGAACAAATAATACAGTGCTTAAGTGCTGAAGTACGTAGAGATATCTGCAAATTTTTATGCCTGAAGTGTTTGCTTCCTCTAATCTATTGCTTGTTAGGGAAGTGACAGAGACACCACTACATTGTTTTAATCAAAATAATGCGAGACCTTCAAAAAAACGAATTACGAGTTATACTACAATTAGGGACTATTACGATGATTGCAGATTCATATGTGGCGGAAGAATAGTAAAAGCAAAATGAAAATGATGTTCAAGGCTTCAGATTGGGAGAGCATGCAATGGACCACTAGTTGAAAGAAACATTGAAAACCATTTTATCAATTGCACTTAATGGTTACTTTCTGCTTCCATTATATTTTTCTCTGTAATCAGTGAGAAAAGTACTCTTACATCACCACACTATAACATTATAATTTCGTTCCACTAGTTATAAACTTAAGAAAATGATAATGGCATATCTCATATAAATTCATGGTGCACTTGTTAGTTTTTGAACAGAGAGTGAACAAGGTACGATTTCTAAATCGATTTATGTTTTATTTAAATTTATTCAATTATCAGGATCCACTCGAAATTTGTAAAATTTTTATTTTCCATTGTGTTCGTGATCTGATCACTGTCAGATTCCAATAGCACTTAGTCCCTGTATTGATCAACCACTTAAGAGTTTATGGTAAAAACAAACTAATGCCTGAGCATTCTCGTCAAGAGTAGAGGTGATAAAGAGTAGAGTACTTTAAAATTTAAGTTTAAGTTTGAAAAAGATTAGGTTTAAATATTCAGAATCAAACTCGATTAAACATATTTAATATATTAATTTTATATTAACTTAATCCAATTTCTCTTAATCGGTTAAATTTAAAAATATTTTGTCAAACTCGAATAGATTAAATACTCAAATTTAAATTTAAACTAAATCTAATTAAATAAATCTTAATTTATTGACTTCAAATTAAGTTGGAATCTAATCTTTTTTATCCTGCCTACTCACAAATAATGTATCTACCAACTAGTATATAACAAAAAGGATCTTGGAATATGTCATGGAAGTTGGTGCTGGGAGAGCGTTCTTACACGGATACGAATTCTTAAATTTTATTACAAAAATGCCGGCAGCATTGCTAAGAGATCTTTATAAGATTGTCAACTAATTTTTCTAATGTAGCGTATAGTAGCTTTATGACTCATTAATCGATCCACAAAAGAAAGTGAAAGTTCTTGAGCCCTAATTAATCAAACCTAAGCATACCAATAGCTAGAGAAAGTAGAAAGTAATCGAGTGACACCAATTCCACTCAATGGTTTTGTAAACTAGACATTGTTCAAAGAAATAATCTCCAATCAAATGGTTGAGGTTTCATTCTCAATAATCACAAACTAGGACTGCAAATGCTTACCCTGTTGAGACAATAAGTAGGATAGGCTTTTGAGGGTCAATAAGTACTTTTCTCTACCACAAAAGCTTTTTCTAAAAAAATGAGTGTGTAGCTGTAAAATAAAAAATCACTTATTTAATAAATATGACTTTTTTGACTGTTAAAATATAGCTTTTTAAGAAGCTCAAATTTGGAGCTTCTAAAAAAAGTCTCTCAAATGCTTTTTTGTGTAAATCTTTCAGATCAATTAATAAGCCTATTTTTTGTCCCTTTTGCCTTTATGCTTTATACATAATTCTCACAATACCCACAAACTTATTTTTACGTTTATCTTGCAAACTCATATTCTTTATTACAATAAAATGCATAATTTATTATGTATTTAACTATTTACTTAACTTGAATATTTATTTTGGGATTTATATAATATTATTTGGCTTTTCTTATATGTTTTAATATTTAATTTTGATATTAGTTTTACATATGTTATAATCCATATAAAAGATTTGGTTTGATATATTTTCATTTATGTTTCATATGGTTTAAAATTATATAATAATTAATATATTGTGTCTTGCACATTGTTTCATATATTTTAAATAATATTTCTATGCATAAATAATTTTTATTACAAAATAAGATATAGTTAAAATTAAAAGTATTTTTTATTTTTATGTTGACAAATAGTCTACTTTATAAAGCTCTTTAAAAAAAGATCTGTTTTAAATAACAGTCAAATAATCAACTAATTTCTTAAAAAAGTTCTTCTCAAAACAAATATATAGGAAAAAGTTATACTGACAAAAGCTCTACTGGTATAACCTCCCGAGCAAAGAGAAGCTAATAACGAATTCAAAGCCATATAACCTAGCATCCACTAATAGCCGGGTTGATGCAAAGCAAAAGAAAAGATTCCAATCAGAACTTGATTGAAAAATGAGATCCCTTTACAGATCCAACGGTTGAGATTAATTCTTAACCCTGTGTCCTTGCCTATATAAGAAATCATTCTTGTGACAAGCCTTGCAAGCAATCCATAGTTTTTCTTTTCTCCAACATTCTAGCTTTTTTTTTTTGCTTATAATTCATACGGGAGTTTTTGGTGAGACAAAATGGGGCTCCCTGAACTCCTGCGCTGAAAAGGAGTGTGATGGTAAATCTATGGCTGCTAGCTCATGAATACCCATAGGTGCGCAGGATTATCAGAAACAATGATGAAATTGAGTGCGCAGGCTAAGGGTTTGCATGATCTTGGAGACCTAGTTACCTTCATCTTTTTGGTATTGGAGTGAAGGGAGCTCTATGGTCTTTCTAACAATTTCTTTATTCACTTTCTTTTTTAGTCACTAATCTCTCTCTCTTTTCCTATTGTTCTCTACGTTATTGGCATGCCATGATCTCTCCTTAAGACTAATTGGTAAGTACTCACCTTCTTCTCAATCATTATAGTTACTCATCTCTCTCAATTGGCTTGTGCAGATTACTTACACGGAACCAAGTCAAAGAACTCCATTCCTGGATTGGATCAAGTGCTATCTTACGCAGATGTGCTTATCAGTGTCGGACTTGTGGCTATAATTTGAGTGTTAGAAGATCCGACGACATGACATGAACATGAAGCAGTCAAAGTAAAACCTAGAACAAGATGCTTAATCCTGCCTTGTAATATTCCTGCACATAAAAAGCCAAATTGGTTCTGAAACTGCACAGATGGACAATAATGCATATATTTTCTTATCAGTGGCCCCATTTATGTTAAATATATAGTTATCCTCTCTTAATCATTCGGGGTTTGTGATTTGCATTCTACGTATATCAACTTCCATCTTACTATTAACGGTATTTTAAAATTGTAATTATTTTAACAAACTCGCATTACATACAACAGACGTACTCCCCAACTTAAGTTAATTGAAAAATACCTGAAATTACGTTATTATAATCCGATCAGTGCAATTGTTAATGAAAGTTTGAATAGCTAAAATTGGTAAAATAGAAAGAGTTCATGATCATTTTAAAATTTTCTCATATAATTTCTATTCTCTATGTTTTTAATAATTGATTCTAAATTGTGGTGATAAATAGTTAGTTAATTAAAGTATTAAAATTCTTGGCAAAATTAAAATTAAAATCCTCTTTTGTTCTCATAATTCTTCATGTATTTAACTTTAAATTTAAAATTCATGAAATATTTTCTTCTAAAAGTTTATAACTTTTGTTATGCATCAAATTGTTTAAACCTAGTTATTAAGGCCCTTTTGACAATCAGCTAATTGCGTTAGATGTTAGCTAATAGTTGATTATATCAGTTAATTTGACCAGCGGATTGCATTATTTATTTGTCATTTGATGTTTGGTAAAATTAGCTATTTAGTATTAGCTTTTTACGTGTAAAATGACTTATAAGGACATGATTTTTAAAAATTATAAGGGTATAAATATTATATATCATAGTATTTTGTTGAATATTCTTATAGTAATTTAGATTTTAGATATTTAATTCTACAAAAATTAAGTTTATAACACTAATAAAAAAACATAGAACATATAATAATAATAATAATAATAACAACAACAACAACAATAAAATCAAATAATAATAATAATAACAAAATCTAATAATAATAATAATAATAACAGCAGCAACAACAACAAAAATCCAACCCATCTCTAGTTTATACCTAGTGTTGTTTGCAAACTTACTCGATGAATAATATCATGCTTGTCAATTTAAGCTACCATATAGATGTTTTGATAAATTTATAGATAATAGTTGTAGTTAATCTCATACGTTTAAGATAGGTTGAAATAAGTTTGATGACACAATATTTGTCTTTCATTAAAAATTTTATTAGCTGATATGTTGAAAAGCTACTCCCAGGTAGCTTTTTAAAAAATGGTTGGTTAGGTTGAATCATTAGCTTCTAACCAGACAAGTATATTAGCTGTTTAATGCAGTCAAATAGCCAATACTCTTTAATCAGCTAAAATATAGCTAAAAAGCTATTTACTAAACACTCCCTAAATCATTTAACTATTTAACCTATGATAATTAATTAGTACCACCAATTGAAATATTTAACCTATGATTAGTAGGAAAATTAGTTGTTTGTGAATTGCAATTGCGATATGTTACTCATTTCTCATTGTACACTTGGTTTAAATCAATATGTCCATTACACTAAGAGACATTAGTCAATTCAATGTTGAAAAAGTGGCAAATAATTAAATATTGATAATAATGAGCATATAAGATACCATCTTCTTCTTTTTTTATTTTTTTGACTAACTCTATGATTTGCCTTGATTGGGCAAGTATTTATTCGTTAATGACGACATAGTGACATTTCTAAGTGGTTGTTAATTACTTTCTATAAAGTGAATATATAGAATTGTTTAATATATGCGTCAATTTTATTCGATGAACGGATTTTGTATGTCATATATGAATAAATCGCTTTATTCTTCATTAGGTAATTATGCCTCATTTTCTCCACTTTATTCCGTATGAAAACTATAATAATTTTGTGGTGTGGGTACGTTGTCTAAGGCAATAATTGCACACAAGAATGCTTTAATTCCAAAACAATGGGATTCCCATCGATTAGTACAAGCAGTCTCAATTAGTACAATCATTTTGGAATAAAAGTGTCGTATAAGTGAGCTCATCGATCACACTTTAACATATCTGTCAACAGCAAGATTGTCGAAGTACCAAAACAAAATGTAAGTTGGTGAGTTTGGCATAACTTCGGGAACACACTCACTGTTAGTAATAAGTGGTTCAACCTGCTTTACTCTTATTTGAATCTATATAGACATGTTTATTCTTCTTTTTTATGGATTTTGTTTTTCTTCTTCTTTGTTTTCTAAAAATTGTTGCTGCTCTATGAAAGCTAAGCATAGTCTAATAGTTTTTCGTTTCGAAATAAAGTATAGGTAAAAATTATTACCGAGAATTGACGAAAAATATCGCCTATAGTTCTTAGCTACGAAGATTTGATAAAAAAAAATTAGCCAAATGTTGTTTCTATTGTAGACGTAAAACATATTATTTAATCTTTAATTTTTTAAAATTTTTATTAGTAATTAGATGGGAATTCAAATAAAAACAAACATATTTACAAAAAAATTATTTTAAGTGCGTTGCGGTCGATTTCATCAATAAAAATTGACAAAAATATTTTATTGAATCGAAACATAGAGATAAAATATTACGACAAGAATTTTTATATTAGAATATATAAATAAAATTAAAGTTAATGTTCCTAAAATATATATGTCCTTTAGATATTATTATTTATTTTCAAATTTTTAATGTGTATTTGAAAACTAATAACTTCAAGTTTGGTAATATCAAAACAAAAGAGATCGGGAGCATCAAACTTTTGATAAGAGTTTGGTTGTGTAACATTTCTTGCTAATTGAGTTACCAAAGAAACACATAAGAGATTTAAAATTCTTAGATTGAATCAGATGCGTTCCAAGTTCTGATTTTGAAAAGTTAAATTTCTGGAGAATGCAAGTGTTGGAGGAGCGAGTCCAGTTCTTCTGTCCAATATTATGGTGTCTTATTGTGTCCAATAAATCTCAGTCATTTATTCATATGGGGCTCGCATAAAATTTACGTGGGTCCCACATAATAAATAGCTGAGATCTTATAAGACAGAATAAGACAGAGTAAAATTGGACAGAGGATCTGATTTCTTGGAGGAGTCCCTGGAGAGGAATCCATGTCAAATCATAGTTGATTTTGTTCCATTGGAGAGCCTGTATAATAACCTTCTTAATCTTATTGGCGATTCCATAGTTGTCGTTCTCGAATCTGTTTTTTCCAAAAGAATGGTCGAAATATTCTGCTAATTAATACATCATCAAATTTAATATGATCAAATCATTATGGACACTTCTTTTTCAGGGATTCTTTTTGTTTGGGAATTTCTTTCTTGCTTCTAAAATAAACTTGTAGCAATTTTTAGGTATTGATACTCTGGACAACCGTAAGAAACACATTAGAATACTTGTACCTTTTTCTTTTATTTTTGGTAAAATAGAGAATTCAATATTATTATGTAATTATTACAAAAACTCGTGATCAATGTTTTAAAAACCATACTGGAAGTTAAACCGGTAAAAAAAAGAAGTTTAAAATTTAAAAGGTTAAGTCGGTATTAGATAGTTATAAAATTGGCTAAAAATTTAATTAGATTTAAGAATTTAAAATATGATTTATAAGAGTTTGCTCTTATCTATCGAAGAATTTAATGTTTAATTGAAAAAATATATTGTAAAATAAAAATTAATCGATTTATTTTAGTTTATAAAAACTTATTTATTAATAAAAATTGATCAATTAATTAATAAATTGATCGATTTTTAACAATAACAGTCATAAAATCGAGTAAGAATTTGAAGTTTAATTAAAAAAGAGATTGTTAAATAAAAATTAATCGATTTGTTTTAGTTTATAAGAACTTATTAGTTAATAAATTGATCAGTTTTTAACAACAACAGTTGTCAAAGTAAAAGTTTGTGAAATTTGCCTGAAGGCAGCTTTATCAAAATTGAAAACCATGGAACCCTTTTAGTTATGTCTTAAGTCTACTTCAGAAAAAAAAAATTATTATAGTAAGTGGCCTATTAATGTATGTGATTTATTTTTTAAAAAATGATTGATGAGCCATTATATATTTATAAAAATGTATTTAATATACACTAAATAAAACAAATTAATAATTTTATTATTATAATATTCTTGAGAGATCTCAGCATTAAATTGACAAATAACACGCTTGAAAAGGAATTGTCTGTGTTAATCTTATGTCATTTGGATGGTAACAAGCTCTACTGGATTTCCCATGAAGAACTAAACGTACAAATGCTCCTGTTGCCATATGCCAAAACCCTTTTTTTTCAGACTTTCAGGTTTTGCTTTCTATTCCTTTTAACACAAAATCTGTCTCTTCTCTCAACAGATCTTCACAATCTCCCCATTAATGTCTTTTATTTTACATGAGATTCTTGCCATTTGTAGTCCTATGACTTTCACTAGCCAGACCAAGCTCTTTTGCTCCCATTATAAAAGCCCCATTACAGCCACCAACTTTCCAAGCATCTTGTTCTTCCATCTCCAGCCATTCAGGCTAAACTTCGAAAGTCATAAAAACTATACAGTTCATTCCTTAAGTAAACGTGGACTGGTGCTCCCTTTGGTCCAATCTAAGGGGAGAAGAGAAGGCACGTACATGTCTGCTGATTCATGGATGCCTCTGAACTGCATGCATGTGTTCAGCAATCGTTTTAGTGTCGCAGTTCAAGGGTTTGCATGAACGAGGAGACTTGTTTACCTTCTCCTGTCCTTTATTGGATTGAAGGGAGCTCCGAACTTGTGTTTTCTATTAACTTACTTTCTTCTGCTTGCAGAGATTTCGGCTACGATCAAAACTGAAAAGTACTGATGTGATTCCTTTTTTGTTTTCTTTGTTTTGTTGGTCCAGGTTTTGACGAGTTGATCGGGAGCTGAAAGTCATGCGTCTGGTTGGTCAGAAGCAGTAGGCGACGTGACGTTAACTTCATTGAACAACTTAGCATGTTTTGAATCAATTCAAAGTTTCAAATTGCCTGGAAACGTGTTCTACTCGGCGAGGGAGGACCTCAAAAGCTCGAGACCTCAACTCTGAGACCTACCCCAAGACTTTGAGGCCGGTGGTTCATGGTTGACTCCGTCAGTGGTGGGTAGACACACGAGACAAAGACGTAAATAGTTTACTCAATTACATAATTTACTGTATTAATTTAGTGATTTACATAATATGTATTCAAAGATAAGATTGCAAATTAAGTGATTTAATCAAGAGCATATAGTTTACAAATTATTATATGTAATTAATAATTTTCTTAATACAAACTATTAATGAGTTTTATACAAATAAAAAATTTAAATTATGAATTCTAATCATAATTACAATTTTATTATTTATAATTTTGGTACGAATAATTTCATTTATTAAGAACTCAAATATTAAATAAAATTATTTATTAATTATATATTTATAATAATAAATTTTATAATTAGTAATTATTTATATAATAACTCGAAAATATATATTCTAAAAACTATTTGACGTACTAATAATTGATAGTTAAATGAATGATTGAAATCTAATGTCAATGGATTTAACATGCTATTCTCTTTTTTCCTAACAAATCGTACTTAAAAATCTTTTAGATAGCTAAACAAGTTGTTATTTTCAACTAATCTCAGCTGAAAGTCTTTGGCGTGAGTTTCTTGGCGTTGCGACGTGTACTCCTCGAAGAACTTCTAATGCCAATTTGTACTAGTTCACCTAATAAGGATTGAAAAATAATTATAACAATTGTAAATTGATTAATTTTTTAATTTAATTTATTTTAATAATTCTTATTATTAAAAATTTGTTGACTTATTAATTAATTTTTTTGGTTAAATGGATACAAGAAACAAACGAGGATTAACGCCTCAAGAAGGTCACTGATTTCTGATCAGTCTAAAGCAACAATCGAAGCCTCGGAGCTGGAGTCTTCCAAAGAAACCATCGAGTCATGACTGAGAAATCCTGCTTAGTTAGGAAATCCGCACATTAATTAGCTTCACGAAAAAATATGCTAGAGGGAAACATCAGTTTCTTGCTATATGTTAGTGAATATATAAAATCAATTAAGTTGACCTCACATAAGAGCTTAAGTTATTGTAATGAAATGGTTATTTAATATGATATTAGAGCTTTTGTGACTAAATGATCGTGAGTTCAAATCCTATCACCCGCCTATTATTCAACACAAAGTAGAGTGAGCCTATACAAGTTTTAAGCCTTAAGAGCTTTCACTTGAGGGGGTGTGTTAGTGAATATATAAAACCAACTAAGTTGTCTCACACAAAAGCTTAAGTTATTGAATATATAAAACCAACTAAGTTGTCTCACACAAAAGCTTAAGTTATTGTGGTGAAACGGTCATTTAACACAATCAACATCTTGATGTCTCCAACAAGAATAAACATAGGATGTGAACTGGGACAAGAAGTCATTACAAGATTAACTGCATCTTGAGAATTAGACTCAACAATAACTTTTCAGTAGCCACGATCCCAAGCCAAAATTAAACCATGCCGAAGTGCCTGCAATAAAAGCATGACCAATATATCCTGAGAAGCCAATAATCCAGCTTTTATGTTCATCACGAATCAAACCTCCAAATCTAGCGTTACCCGGATTACTAAGAATACTTACATCCACATTGATTAGCGCTGGTAAATTAATTAATGATTAAATTAATTAATATTTATAAATCATAATTAATTAATTAATTAAATTTTATTTTTTTAAAAAAATAATTTTTTGTTAATTTTATTTAATGTTATTGTATGCGATTTTATAATATTATAATATAAATTAATTTTTTTAACTTTAATTTTCAACATCATGTAAGTCTACTACGATTGACAGAACAACTGTGGCCGAGATTAGAGGAATTGATTGTTGAATTCCTTTTTCTCTTATGAAAAATTCAGTCTTTGGCCAAAGTATTTGACCTACCGTTTGCATTTCCCATGTGAGTGGATCTTTTTTTTTTTTTTGAAGTAATGTGAGTGGATCTATATTCTATAATTGTTTTGATTAATTAATTTAAAATTAAAATTTTTAGTCATTAAAAAGTAATATTATTTAAATTTTAATTTTAAGAAAAGACTTAAAAATTAGGAACTGTTGGGTTAATTCAACTTCAAATCGATTCATATCATGCCTCAACTGAAATACCAACCAAACCAAAAGACAGACAGGTAAGCTAATAAACAGTTTTTTTGAAACTAAAATACGTTAATAATTAGAACATAAAATGCAAAGTCCTAGTCCACAGCCACAGCTGATTTTGTTGTGTAACACAATCAATTCGGAAAAAAAAAATCAAACCACTTCTGTTACGTTCTGTTCTGTTCTGTTCTGTTGTTTAAGAAGTTTTATTTAATCACCGTGTTCTCGGAGCTCCGACTCTCAAAACGCGGCTCCGAGGATAGGATCTAAATTGCTCGACTCGACCCCAAGATCTCCACGCTCCCTCTCTGTCGCGTGTTGGTTAGTCGCCAGGTCAGCTCGCCCACTTTGCAAATGTTAGGGTTTTCGCTTTCTCTTCTTTCAATTCTGTTTGTTCACTTTTGTTCTTGTTTTGCAGTGAAAGCGGGGGAGAGAGGGGTTCCATGAGAAATTCCAATACGGATCTGTTCGACCCGAGAACGGAGATGGACTCTGATGATTCGCGTGCGGGCTCTGCTTCGGATGGGGATTTTAGGTTCGCTTTTAATGATAGTAATTTCTCCGACCGGCTTCTTCAGATTGAGATTATGGGTGGCTCGGCCGATGACAGACCCGACGGCGATGGGTGCACTAGCATCGCTGACTGGGCTCGCCACCGTAAGCGACGGAGAGAGGATATCAAGAAGGATAATGGTTTGTGTTCCCTTCTCAACGTTATATCTTTTTAGTGTTTTTCTTCACAAATTTTGGAAATTTTCTTACTTTGTGGATAATTTCTAGCTCACTCTTTGGGACACAATAAAATTAGAGCATGAAATGGGAATGTTAAGAAGAGTTCTTGTAATGTAGTTTGACTACGTAATATAAAATTTGAGAGACCGAAATGTCCAGAAATTAGGGTTATATGTAGCTTGAACTTTAATTGTTTTTTAATGGAAATTGTTTAATTTCCTTTCCTGTCTCATAGTGGCGGATGGATCAGATAGTTAATTAATTATTTCGGAGATCTATCCCAGTGAATTTTGAATTCATTGTACTGAGAAAGGAATGCCTTTTCCTTTACAAATTTGTTTTGCAAAAAATGCATATTTTCATCCTAATTTCCTCCATATCTTGTGGTATTTGTTGTGTAATATATATCAGCACTTCCATGTGTTTTTTTTCTTTCTACTTGTAGGTTTGGTTTTTCTTCCCATCATTATTACTTACTTAGCGGCTGCTTCATGGCTTTTATGATGTTAATGAATGTTTGTAATGGGGTTCAGCTGCAGCAGATCTATCTATAGGTGCAGAGGAGCAGATCTTAACTTGCAACCAACCTGATATGGATGACTGTGTTGGTAGTGAGAATCAAGATGAGGAACCAGAGGCAATGATAGAAGAGTTTCCTTCGGGTACCCTGAGCTGTTTAACCTAGATATTGATTTAAAACTTTGACACACATAAATCTTCAGACAAGTTTTGTTGTGGCCCACAGCTGGAGCTTCTATATAATATCCTACATTCATGATAGGGACGTACGTTGGAACACTATTATCTAGATACTCAGATAGAAACCTTGGAAGTCATCGTCAATTCATAATGCTTTCATCTTGAAGGGACACAAAAAGGCATACTTGAGATTGTGGGGGGAGCAAATAAAGTTCTTTAGTTTGAACTCTTTCTTTTTTATCCCCAGTGAATTTTATAAGACAACAGTTACCTCTTATGTATCATAGTCTCGTCATCTCTGAGAAAACCATTTTAATTTTGTTTCTAAAGGAATTCCGTCATTGATTCGCTGTTTGTTCTTCAAATTACCCAGAGCTTTTAGATTGGCTTATTTAATTTAATTTTATTTTGTTTTGGGTACCCCGACAGGTGATGAAGCTGCAGATGGCAATGAGCCAAAATGGAACGACTGTTCCACAGTTGTCAGAGTTGTAACATTACACATTAGCTCGCCTATTTTAGCTGCCAAAAGTCCATTTTTCTATAAGGTCAGAATTGATTTGCATCCTTTTTTCGACTCATAAGCAAAGTCATTAGATCTTTCCCGTAAGAAACTTACTGATTGACTCCTTTATTGCATTTGTGTAGCTATTCTCAAATGGGATGAGAGAGTCGGAGCAACGACATGTTACACTTAGAATTAATGCAAATGGTATGCAAAATTTTCATCATTTTTGTTACAAATACTATTATTCATCTGTCCATACAGAAATCTGTACTTTAATTGTCTTACTAGTCAATATTGGGAAACCTGTTATTTATGGAACAATAATGGTTTTTGATAATTTACTGTGGTTTTCTTCTTTGTCTATTTTTTAGCTTTAGCGCTCATTACACCTGTATATCATTAAGATCATCATACAAATTCTCCTTGTTCCAAAAAATTATTCCAAAATGGGCTTTCCAGTTCTGATATAAAGATTAGACTGAATATTGAGATTAAAAATTTCTCACTATGTTTTAATGTTATCTTGTCCTGAAACAGAGGAAGCCGCCCTCATGGAGCTTTTGAATTTCATGTACAGCAATACCTTGTCAACTACAACAGCTACTGGATTGCTTGATGTACTAATGGCTGCTGACAAGTTTGAGGTTGCTTCATGCATGAGGTATTGCAGCAGATTATTGCGGAACATGCCTATGACACCAGAGTCTGCTTTACTTTATCTGGAGCTTCCTTCAAGTGTGTTAATGGCTGAAGCAGTTCAGCCATTGACTGATGCTGCTAAGCAGTATCTTGCAGCCCGTTATAAGGACATGACCAAGTAAGTGTCTTTTGATTTCCATTTTGCTTTGGTTAAATCTTTCTCATTGGTCAATGCATCAGTGCCAGAATTCTTTCATCTCCTCATCGTCATGTAATGCCTAGCAGTCCTTGTCAAGGGCTTGTTATGAGTAGTTTGGACTGGTCATTTATTGTTATAAAGGACGATGATGCTAATGACATTTGAGAAGATAAAAGAATCTTCAGCTGAGCTTGCACTTGAATTCTATGAATGAAATTCTTTTGGTGATGCTCATTTTTTTGTTGTTACTAATGATCAGGGCCCAAGAAGAGGTGATGGCATTGCCTTTAGCTGGAATTGAGGCAATATTATCCAGCGATGACCTGCAAGTTGCCTCTGAAGATGCTGTATATGACTTTGTTTTAAAATGGGCTCGATGTCAGTACCCAAGGCTGGAGGAGCGACGTGAAGTACTGGGTTCATGCCTAGCTCGTTTCATTCGTTTTCCCTACATGACTTGCCGCAAGCTCAAGAAGGTGTTAACTTGTAGCGATTTTGATCATGATGTTGCATCTAAACTTGTGCTTGAGGCTTTGTTTTTCAAGGCCGAGGCTCCACACAGACAACGAACCCTGGCAGCAGAGGAGTCTGCAGCCTTGAATCGACGTTTTGTGGAGCGTGCTTATAAGTATAGGCCCGTAAAAGTGGTAGAATTTGAATTACCAAGGCAACAGTGTGTTGTGTACCTGGACTTGAAGCGGGATGAGTGCGCAAATCTGTTTCCATGTGGACGGGTGTATTCTCAAGCATTCCACCTGGGTGGGCAAGGGTTCTTCTTGTCAGCACATTGCAACATGGACCAGCAGAGCTCTTTCCATTGTTTTGGATTGTTTTTGGGGATGCAGGAAAAAGGTTCAGTGAGTTTCGCAGTGGACTATGAATTTGCAGCAAGGTCGAAGCCAACAGAAGAATTTATTAGTAAATATAAAGGCAACTACACCTTCACTGGGGGCAAAGCAGTTGGCTATAGAAACTTGTTCGCCATGCATTGGACTTCATTCATGGCTGACGACAGTCCCTATTTTATAAATGGGGTCCTGCATCTTAGAGCCGAGCTCACCATTCGACCTGACCTCACCATTAGGCACTGACACTCTTCGAAGCAAGTTCCCTAGGGTAGATTTCTACGCCTCTTTGCTTTCTATTCAAGTCTAATCACGTATGTACTGTAATAAGGGAGCGCCCTCCACTGAGCTACTACTGAAATGTCCCCTACTTGTTTCGGCCTGAACTATGCTTGGAAATGCTTAGGGGAATGTACATGTGGAACCACATCCTTGGAAGGTTGTATGGGCTTGTTTTACTGGCTGGCCATTAAATTGTAATTTCAGAACCATCCAGCATATGCTATTGGACTGCATCTATGTGTATACCTTCTACACAAATGTAGCTATTTAGTTCTGCTGTTTCTCTATACTGCCTTTCGTAACCTTGCTAAGAAGGCACCGGTTTAAGAAAGAAAATGCTAATGGTTGAGAACTTCCACTACATTCTTTAAGGAAGACCATTGCAATTTACTTCATCCTAAAGGATGATTGATTAGAAGTTGAAGCTTGTGAATGCCATTTAAATCGAATTTGTTATTTTAACTTTAAATTATTAGTTCGTTTAAGTAATTTGTTTGAATTATAAAATGTGTATTCTCCGGTTTATACAATACCTACTATAGATTATTCAATAATTTTGGAAAAGAAAATATATTTAAAAATTGCTGTTTATTCATCTTGAGAATGAACGTAGATCGCTGAACAATACTGCAGTGGGTAGAACAAGATTACGAGTACATGGCTAATATATATGGGGGATACAATTACCAAAACGGAGCAGAGTTCTTTCAACAGAGAATAGGAATATGTCATTACACAATGGATGTAGAATCCCAAAACAAAACAAGTGAAGATTCAGGACAAATTTGCCTACCAACCATTGTAGGTCTACTCGGTTCCAGCTATCTTTTTCTTTAGTGCTTCAATGTCTGAGGCAAGCTCTTTTCTGCGTGACTGAAAGAGGGATTACACAATTTATTAGTGATATATTTTGTTAGATATCACAAAACCACCCAAAAAGTCTGATCCTTATCTTCAATTTCTCCTAAATACAGAGTAGATATTTATAGGTCAATCTCAAAGTTCTATATGTTTTTAGATGTTGAGCTTTATGCAGTACTCTATAACTTCCAATCTCCAGAAATCAAAGTGGAATGAAGTGCTTTTCCTACGTATGCTATTTATGATATACTCAAGCATCACAAATTCAGTATTGGAGACCAGGACTTGAGAGTTGATCAAATGAGTTTCTCACCTTGAAGAGAAGGTATCTGTAGACAAACCAACCAGTGTAACCAAGGCCAACCAACTCCATGATCTTTGGAAGCTGGAGACAGATATAAATAAGCATAATTGAATTAAGAACAGGGAAAGCATTTATGTGACTCGTATTTACTTGGAACTTATCACCTACCAGAGGTACAGAGTTGATTGCGCTAACAACAATTGACGATAACCAAACAGCAACTATTGCCCCACCTCCATACAGAATGACAGTGGATTTGTTCTCAACTGCATCCCACTGGATTTTGATAAATGAAGCCAATTTAGATTCATGATTTTGTATTTAGAGGTAAAGGGTAAGGGTATTACAAAGTATGGGAAGCTACCGAGAATCTGCTTAGGTTCATACCTTTTCCTTGAGGTCTGTGAAAAGCTCACCGGCATCAACAGGACTAGACTCTTCTGTGGCTCTGATCAAGAAAGAAGAAGATCTACGGGCATCTGCACGAAATGTAAAGTCAATTCAAGTATTTAAGCTCAATTCACAAAAGCAATGGTCAAACAAGTTAAGAGCTTCAATGCACGCATTGAAAGGGTAAATGTCAAATTATCTCCAATATATTGGTAATAAATGGTAATATGATCACATAGGTGAATCAGACAGAATAGTATCTTGTTTCTATGTCCATTGTCTGATAAATCTCAACATTACCATAGCAAGAACTTAAAATTTTTCTTGCATCCAAACAAAGACAATCTCTTCTAAAGCATTTCTTAAAGGCTAAAACAACATATTGATAAACAAAAATATTAGTTAACCAGACCTTAAAAAAAAAAAGAAAAACACACACACACACACACACAAACGCTGTTCTTGTTCGTCTTTGAGAAAACTGAGATTTCCAGGTTTGTCTTTCTTGTTCATGTTTCCTAAAACTCCGATTACAATAATGTCGGAACATGGAAGACTACCTGAGACTTGCTTGATAGAAGATGGAAACGACTGGCTGGGCAAGCGAGGTCGGAGATAAGGTAACGCAGAGCAGCGAACAGTTGCGGTGGAGGTGGGGACACGTGGCGACAACGCCGTGACTGATGAGGATGTCGCCGCCGCATAAACCGTCGCTGCCATTGGATTTCAGTGAGTGGCTGCCCAGACGCTTTGAGTCTCTCAACTTCGCCTTTGACTCGGGAGTGCTTACTCCAAAATTTTCTTCTCTGCTGACTGCTGAGCTTTCCGCAGTATTTTTTTCATACTATATTTTTCAAAATTTATCCTTTTGTGTACTGAAGTTTAAGACATTGGTTGTGATGGTGACACGTGGAAGAGGCAATCTTCCTGATTGGTTCATTCCCCTATCTGAAATCCACGTTTGAGCCGCCCTCTACCTCTCACTAGTCACAACATAATGGGCTGGGATATGCTGAGAGACCTGAGTTGACTGGGCCGGGGCTCAATGCGTTAATAGAAATAGACCGGTCAGTGTCCCTCTTCTCATTTTCTGATGTTGACGAAACTATTGAATGTCAGATTCTCTTTTTAATATAACGGTATCTTATTCTGTCCCTTGAATCTCAACTATTTATTTATATGAATTTTGCGTGCGGTGGGTCCCGCATAAATGAACGCGGGACTCGTATAAATGAATAGCTGAAATTCATTGAACATAATAAGATACCGTAATATTAAACAGAGAATTTCACCATTTTGTCCACTGTATTGAAACGTACGATAAAACATTCGCAGTTATGTTATGCAAGAAGGCTCCTGCTCTATGAGATTTAAAAGGACCTTTTTAGTACACAAGACATATCTCTTCTTATTAAAAATTTCCATATATATTTAATAACTTTGCATGAACACAAAATTGTAATTAATACGCTAAGAAACAAAAGGGAAAGTAATATTTGAGGTGCAATTTGAGATAAGGACGTTAGCAAACAATGGAAGTGCCCTAAAGACTCAGTTTTGAGGAAGTTTCTTTCGAAACAGACTAGTTTTTTTTTAGCCTAAGAACATAACCAAATGTCTATTTTTGGACTAAGCAGCAATACAGGAACTTCCGTCATTTTGGGGCCTCTGAACAACAGCTACTCCACTGCTTCGTTGTCATTGTTTGTCCCAAATTGAGTATAGGAAGTCACAAAGCTAATGTTACAGAACTTGGACATATCAGAACAACATTAACTGGTTAAAGTAGGTTTCGTGTGCCAGTCTAATCTGGCTTGGCTTCCCACAACATCGAAGCCATTGGCAGTTTGCCACTTCTCTTTGTGACTCGTATTCCCTTATACCCTTTTTTCTTCAGCCTAGATCTGTTTTTGTTCCTACTAAATTGTTGTGATTTCATGACAAAACTGGTTTGATCTCCAGCAATTTTTCCTTTTTGTGGCGATATTAGTACAACTTCTCCATCATATTTCTTTTGAAGAATTCTGGAATTCTGTGCCCCTCCATTTTGCTTGACTGATTAAGAATCGACAATCCTTCTTTTCCAGGGATTTGAAGAGGCGACTCTCCTTAATCCCATTTCTGGATTCATACAACAGAAAAAGAGCGCTGACCCTGGATCGCTTTTGGAGTATACATCCATTCTTTCAATGGCATGCGTGCATTGATGAGCTCTGTTCTTGTGGTTAAGAAACATGTAAACCATGAGAAGGGTCTCAGTGACAATCCTGATGGGTTGGGACGGAAGGTTGCACGTCGTCTACACGATTCTTTCTGTGATATTAATGATCTCGCATGGAGTTTATGGCTCAGACAGCAATATGGATCCTGAGTCCCTAGATGCAGTGTTTCAGGAATACACCATGAAAGAACTAGTACATCATCGTACAGGTATTCTATTCGACGTTCACCTCCCATCGAATTTCACTGGCATGAACATCTCAGCTGTTAGAGTTAGAAGCGGGAATCTCAGGGAAAAGGGAGCCAAATTCAGTTATTTCTACTTTCCACCAGGAGTTGTTGCGTTCCCATATGTGAAGAGACTTGCTATAGTGTACCAAAACCTGGGAAATTTGTCTTCTTGTTACTATCAAGTGCCTGGTTATTCTTTTGTTAGTCCAGTTGTTGGTTTCTCAGCTTACGATGCTTCAAATTCGTTGCTTTTAGGCAATGAAACTCTCAGACTTTCAGCAATGGGTGAACCCATTTTGGTTAACTTAACTCGGACCGCGAGAACAGATGGTTACAAAGGCGAGCCGAAATGTGTGAAATTTGCGCAAGGTGGGTTGGTCCAATTCAGGAACATAACTAAAGAGATGTTTTGTTTCACAGAAGGTGATGGGCATTTTGCAGTCGTTGTTCCATTGCCTGAAAAAAAGGGAGACAAGGGCTGGATAAGGTGGGTTGTTGGATGTGTAACAGGAGTTGTTGGGCTGCTTTTGTTGGGTCTGATTTTGGTCACATCATTAAAGCTAGTAAGAAGTAAGATCATGAAAGATATGGAGGGAGCTTCTGAGAGAGGTGTGCCCCTGGTTATGACTTGGATTGGAAGAAGTAAAATGCCTTCTGCATCAATGACAAGAACCCAACCATCTCTCGAGTTTGGGAATGCTCCTTGACTTGTATGCTAACCTTTATTAGTTCTTCCTTTTTTTCCTTGTCATCTTTTTGCTTGTTTTCCTTTCTGGGTTAGAGATTGTAATTTTGACACACTCTTTCAAGGTTGTCGTCTCTGTTTTTGGAAAAGCTGATGAAGAGAATTCATAAGCACTGCCATTGAAGAACCTTTTTGTCTTTCATTTCGGTTTTCTCTCAGTGTTTTGTGATATGAGAAATGTTAATATGAGGAATTTGATGGAAACTTGAATATCATCTATCAACTAATATAAGAGCCACTATCAAGTGACAATTTAGAATTATCATACCACATAAAGTAGGACTCTGAAAAAGCTCTAACAAAATAATATGGGCATCCAAGTAGACAAGAGAGGCATCAGGGAGTGCTTTTAGCAAATTACTGTAATCCCTCAGCATAATAGTTCCAACAATTTGGGTTAACACTTTATCGCAAACTTGGGCTTTTTACTGACCAATCGTGCGGTATTTGAGTGTTGTGTTAGATACAAGACTAACACAACTAGAAAATAACTTAAGAGGCTTCAGGGAGCTTGAAGAATGCTTATAAAGAGCTTCTTCTTGAATGTAGGATGTAGGATGCTTACAAGTGAAGCCTCTAAAGCTATTTATAGCCTTCCATCGCTGATTGATAACTATGATCTATTTAATTTCATGACCTAAATTGATTCTTTAGATTATTCTATACTATTCTACGTACATGATGTAAATTATGTGTTTATTTACAACATTCTACATTCTTCCGTAATGTTCCACAAGCTTTTATAAGATTTCACCTTATTCTAGAAACTTCCAAGGCCTTCCATAAGACTTTACAAGATTTTAGAAGTTTCTAAAGTCTTCTTTCCTTTTCTAGAATTTTGAGGAGAATTCTAGAAGACTCTTTTCGTCAACCTCTCCATGTGAGTTTTGGAACATATGGAATGTCTAGCTCTGTCCTTGGCCCATCCTCAATGTAAGCCTTGACCTTGTCTTTTACAATTTCACAGTGTGAGCTCATGTCCTCAACTTGCTTCATTGATAAATAATTACTTCCATTTAACAAAGTACTCAACATAGCTTGGATAAGTACCTCTATTTGGTATATCATGATGCGCCAATATATCTTCAACTTCTTTTTCAGGCATCTTAGTGGTTACAGTAGGGACTCTCTTTGATTTACCCCTACTGGGCTTGCCTTTATCTTCATGGTAAGGTTTAAGAAGACTCACATGAAATATAAGGTAAGAGCAATGTCAAACGATATTAGAGTTTACCAATTCGCCTTTCTATAGGGAAAAGTCCCTTGTAATGCCTCACTAGCCCTTTATGCACCTTAGCAAATCTTCAACTTTGGTGAGAGAGGAGTTTTCACTAAAACCAAGTCTCCTTATTAAACTCAACGTGTCTATGTTTAGCATCAACTCACTTCTTCGTTCTCTTCATGACCTTTGCTAAATGTGATAAATATCAATCTTCTGTTGCCAACCTTCGGCAAACTTGAATATTGCAAGACTTGGACCCTTATATGTAATGACAAGAGTATATGAGGTTATTGGTTATTACCTAGTTGTAATTTCAAATAGACTAACTATCGCCAAGTTGCTCTTTTGCAAATTGTATGAAAATTGGGCAACATCGAGCAACTTTGCCAAATCAGTTTGATTAGCACTCGCATAATGCCTTAGGTTATAACTTCAATAATCTGTTCACTCTCTCTATTTAACCATCCATTTAGGGGTGAAAACTGGTGCATAAGTTAAGTACGAAGCCATTAAATTGAATAACTCCATTCAAAATCTCCCTGTGAAGCGAGTATCTCGATCATTCACAATTGTCTTTGGAAGCATTCTCCAAAGACTTCCAACATTGAAGAAGAAGCTTTCTTTACAATCATTCCCTAAGCTCTTACGTAGTCTTTTAAGTTATTTTCTAATTATGTTAGTCTTGTACCTAGTATTTTCGAGTAAGGCTAACTTGATGGAATAAAATAACACTCAAATGTCATACGGTTGGTTGGTAAGAAGTCCAAGTTCGTAACAGTTTGTACCAGAGCAATAGGTTGAAACTGTTGGGAGCACCAAGTGAGATCACTAACATTGAAGGTTCCAAGCAATCAAGGAAAAACAGGTTAATGTCTAGAGATGTCATGGCTAACATTAACGCAAGGCTCGCTAGGTGGAGCTTGCAATGGTCGAGGGGCAAAAGAAGTTTGAGGAGATAGACTAACGCATTGAGGGAATTAAGAATGGGAATGAGGAGTTCCGTGGTGAGGTGTAAGGTGCCTTGTACATTGCCACGTCTAAATGTCGTAAGGCCTTGGAAAAGACTCTCCAACCCGATATTGCACACATTGAGGAGGAGTTTGCAAAGGATTAATTCTCAACTCCTCCTCTGTTTCTTTGAGCTCCGTAATAACCTTTGCAAGCTCCTTCTTAGGTGTGCAATCTCGAGTTGGAGAGTCTTGTCTAAAGCCTTTACATGGTTATAATATTTAGACGCGGTAACATTTAAGGCACTTTACATCTCACCACAGAACTCCTTATTCTAATTCTTGAGTCCCTCAATGCATTGGTCTATCTCCTCAAACTTCTCTTGGCCCTTAACTATTACAAACTCCACCTTAACGAGCCTCGTGTTCATGTCATCCATGCCATTTCTAGATATTAGCCCTCTTTTTCCTTGATTGCTTGGAACCTTCAATGTTGGTGATCTCATTTTATACTCCCAATATCTTTAACCTAACACTCTGATACTAACTATCACAAACTTGGACTTCTTATTAAAAAAACGTGCGACACTTGAGCATTATCCTACTCTACCAAATCAACCTCACTTTAAAATGCTAGGCACAAGACTAGCACAATTAAAAAATAACTCCAGAGACTATAGGAGAGCTTGGAAAATGCTTGTAAAGAAAGTTTCTTCTTAAATATTGGATGTAGAATGTAGAATGTAGAAAGTAGAATGTAGGATGCAGGGTGCATGGTGTAGGATGCTTACAAATGAAGCCTCCAAGGCTATTTATAGTCTTCCATCCCCTAAATGGATGACTATAATTTATTTGGTCTAACGGCCTACATTAATTATATGAAATATTATATAATATTCTACACACGTCATGTATTTATTTACAACATTCTACATTCTTCTACAATGTTCTTTAATCTTTCACGAGCTTCTATAAGATTTCACCACTTTCTAGAAGCTTCCAACATAAGGTTTTAGAAGTTTCTAGAATCTTATTTCCTTTTTTAGAATTTTAATGAGAATTTTAGACGACTCTTTAGGCCAATTCTTTCATGTGAGTTTTGAAACATGTAGAACATGACAACTTACAAGAGATTTTGTTTAATGTATATGACGAGGTATTTGAATTTTTGAATAAATTGGAATATTCATTAATGCACGATTTCTTATTTAATATTTCTTTTTATTTTTTCATTTTGAGCATAGTGATTAGTGAGATATTGGCTAACACATGATCCTTAACAACTATCCTTTATGAGATTTAGAACAATTTCTTATTTTATTTTACGTGTATTTCTTTCGTATCTTAGTCAATATCTTTTATTCATTTCCTATTTTGTCTACAATTCTTATTAAGATGAATTAGAATTTTCTACTTTGTCTAGAATTTTTTTGAAATAAATTAAGTTATATAAACCTATTTAAACAATTTTTAAAAGAGATTAACATAAGTCTTTCTATCACTAAATTTTACTTTCTTTTTGAAAATTTTTATCTTACAATTCTTGAATTAGAATTACGTTTGTTTATCTTTTCCACTATATTACTATAATTATTAAATTTTGTTGATCCTAATAGATAATAAAATGTTTAGTTGAATTAATAACTATCAAGATTTAATAATATACCGACTCTTGGCAGTCATTTAAGGTTGAGCTAGAGCCGAAGCCTAAATTTAAGTCTAAACCCGGCTGATCTGAGTGGCATTCATCGGATCTCAAATTCCATCATTTGGTATTCAGTGAAAAATGGCTGATTCCAGTTACAAACACCGAAGGGTGACATCACATATATGGGCTTAGACGGCGACATCATTAACTTCTAGTAAAATATCCAAGTCTAAAACAAAGGCCCAAAGAGTTTGTCTCGTTAGCTTAATGTGTGATTACCAAATACAAGAAACAGTTGAGTGGACCAATTAGTCCAACCTCCTCACTTAAGACTCTGACATACAGGAGGTCTTGAGTTCGAGTTATGTTAAAGGAGAAAAAATGGATCAACTCTTTGATCGGATCAATTACGAACGCCTCGCTTCTGGTGACAGTGTGAGAGTTGAAGCTACGATGGATTAGTCCAACAAAATTGGGATATCTAATGTAAATTAAAAAAAAAAGAAACAGTTTGATTTCGTTTTCTTGTTAGCTACACGCCTGCACCTCACCTACTCCCCCTGAGGTGTGACAGCCATAAAGCATTTTAGGGACACCGAGTTCAAACAATACGGCTCCAAGGGGCATTGTCGTCAACAAAATAATATCCAAATGGGATAACTTGAAAATTCAATCCTGCTGGCGAACTTATAAATTTGGTTGAAGTCCACGTAAATTGGGACCCACCATCTTAATGTGACAGCTAGCCACGTCAGCTTGTCGGGGAAAATATTGGTCGCCACGTCCGATCACTGCAATCGCAACTCGGAAGTCGCTTTTTAAGCCGGCCGTGAATCGCGCATCATCGTCGATACTGACAACTAATCAACGGTAGAGATGTCTCGCCTACGTGGCGTCTGAAACTGACGTCACACCCCACTAGGCCCAGTCACTGAAACACATGCTTGCTTTTAATATAGAAGAGCGATGGATATGGAGTTACGGACACGCTACTTTCAGCTTTTATCCTTGAAAGCTCAAATTCACCCACCTAACCATGCGGTTCAACTTTATAGTAAGGGGACCTCCCACAATGGGACTTATAAGTACACGAAATCTTTACATTAATTTAAGTTACCATACCTTAATTTAAATAGTGGGTAGGTCAAGCTTAATACAAATGGCGTAAGTAAATGTTCTGCCTTGTCAGTTACAGTCGAAGGCATCCTCCATAATAGTGCAGGTAATTGGATTGGAAGTTTCGTTCAGAATCTCGATTAGTGCTCAACGGTGTCTATCAAACTCTGAGAAGTTTATACAGACCTCATGCTCGCGTGAAACCTCGGTTACTGCTGGATCAAACTCGAAGTTGACTCCATAGCGACAATTAATCTTATTTCTTCCTCGACGAGTCGATTACAAATTTTAAACCCCATAATTCAAGGTATTTATAAACTGTTCGTTCGGAACTGGATGGTAGAACATCGTCATATATACCACGAGTGTAACAGATGTGCCGACTGGCTCGTGAACTATGCTGAATATTTTGATGTAGGCACTATTTATTTTGATACTTTACCCATTAGTATCATGTACTCTTTTAAAGGATATATCGGAAATCTATTTCTTACGTCTTGTTCGTGTAATTTTTTTTACTACCTATTTATTAAAAAAAAAGGTACTGTGTCTATATGAATAAAGGAAGTTTGATATCAGTCGACCGCGTAAAAATGTTATCCTATGAAAGGAGGGACTTCACCAATGAAAGAAACGATGTAGTATTCCCCACGTGGAGATATTTGTGGTAGTGACACGTGGTCCATTGAACTTCTCACGAAATTGCAGGGGACGTGATGTGAGAGCTGGTTAGTGGCTACTCTATTTCTACTGCCTGCGGGGTCCACCGTGGTTATGAGAGTATCCTGACGGGACACGTCAGGGTTCTGACAACATTTTCACCGACACACGCGAAACCTGGTGGGGACCGTCTCCTAGTACGTGTTTAGCTGTCCTTTTACTTTACAAGCCTCGTTGGCAAATGGCAACGACACTCCCCTCCCTAACATGGAGTTCAGTCGTGGCTTAATCTAATCCGTCCAAAAAGATTGCACTTTAGCCGTTCGATTATTTGAGGTTTAAACAACTATTGTGGGAGTTGAAATTGGGCCTCTGATAAGGGGGAATCACTGACTTTGCATTGATCGATTGAGAATGGACGGCTACGGCTAGGAGATAGCCTCCAGTTAAAGTCCTATTGAGTTCTTCGGTTGCCACGTGGACGGAGGTGATTCACACTTACAACATATACATCGAAGCATATGGTATGAGCAAAGTCGCGGAGAGATCAAGAGATCCACGAAAGGTGTAATCGTGTTCGTTTAACCATGTAGTATTCAACATATCAAAAGGACGTATAATATATAAATAATACGTATACGTACACAATTACTCATTTAAATATGTCCCGCAAAGAAGAGGAAAAGCGAATTTTTTTGGTTAATGATCTTCTACTGTCTTGGGTAAAGTTCCTTCGGCAGATTAATTAGAGACGTTTCGCTTTCAACGGTAACGTAAGAATTGAAGCTATTAGAGAACCTGAAGATTGCAGAGTCAGTGATGAATCAGCAGTTAACTAATCAAGTATGTCATGATTTCTTGTGCACAAAAATGTACAGGTTACGTAAGAACTTAAGAAATCTTGGAGTTCTAGATTTACTCACTCTAAGACTCTTGAGGTAAGAGTCTTAGAGATTTAATATTAGTCCGACTGAACTGAGATAATAATGTAATCCTAAAACAAAAACTGAAAAATAAGATTTATCTTAATTCGTTTATTTTTTATATTAATTTTACTGAATTGGCCATTGCATTAGTGTACGTTACTAAGACCACAAGTAGGCGGCCGACGGGTGGCCATTTGCGGATTTCAAAGGACCTATCCATTGTACTTGAATTTTAAAATTAAAAAGACACCACGTAAGCCACGTGGACTAGGTCGGACCCTATTCCCGGAAACGTAGATCCAGTTAGCACCTAACACGTGTATGATCTAGTGACTTCGGAATAAAATAAATGGCCAGCTCAACAACCACCGCCACACCGTATATACGGTACCGTATGTCCTTTCCTTATACGACACGTGTCTGATGACCTGGACGTCGCCTTGGCGTTCCCCTTCTGCTGCTTCTTCTTCTTCTATCTCCCAACCTTCTCTCTCTCTGTGGAAAAAGAAATGCTAATCATCATTTTCGAAGCTCTCTCGTTTATACAAACAAAATGTAGGTGAATGCTTTCTTTAATCATCCAAGTATTCGATGTCTACAGTTATTTTCCTTTTCATTTGAACGCCAGGAGAAAGAGGTATGCCCAATCTGGAGTATTGTTTTACTCTTTTATGTTTTTGTTTAGCATGTAGTCGTTGCATATGTATATAAACATTTTTTTTTATTTTCTCAAGCTGTGTTTGGTTGAGAAGAAAAAGATGGAAAGTTGCGAATTTTGTTTGTCCCGGGCATGGAAATTATAAGCTTTGACTAAACTTCAAAACGAATTTTAACAGAGATGACAGGACTCTGAAATCTGGATTCATTTACTAGATTCCTTTTGTGCTCTGATGCGTCTTTCGTAGATTTGGAAGTGACTAAGTTTTTGTTTCTGGAGAAACTTTTTCTTCTGAGAGCACCGAGATGAATGATCAAAACTTATGAAAGGAGTTCCAGTTTCATTACCATGGACGGAGCTTATGAAATCTAATGGAACTGTAAAGATGAGATCATAAGAAAGCATCCAAACATGGAATGCTAGATTAGCTGATATTTCAAGGGTATTTCTGTCATTAGGCTTCGGGATTATCCGGTCAAGGTGGATTTGGTATTTCGTTTTGTTTTTTTTAATTCTTAGGACCATGTGCTAAAGCATTTTCGAAACCGGATGGTATTACCTATACCACTTTTGCCTACCACTTTCTTGTCATCCATTGGCCTGGCGTAAAGACATTAATGCCCTTAATCTTCGTAATAATTCGAGACAGGTATAATATTTTCTTCAGCGGTGATCTGTGAGGGAGGAGAAAAAACAAACATAAAGAGTGGTAGGAAGAAAAGGTATATGAGGAATCTGCAAACCAAACAAGAATTAGCTTTGATCTCACTATTCATTATTTTTGTCGAACCTAAGAAGTGATGTTGGACGTCCAGTTGTTATAATTCTTTTGTGAATTTATGTGGGAAGAGTTCAACGTTATTAGTCTTGGCTGCAAGCTTGTTGAATTGGGTAGTTCTGGCTAAGGGATCTATTGAATCGGGGTAGTATGATATATCTGTATGGTTAAAGGACGACAATAATGAAAATCATTGCTGGATGATAGGAATATAACTAAAGTTACAGTTGTTTCTTGAGGTTGGTTTTTTGTTCCCTCGTTTTGGAAACCTGAATAAGCCAAATTTTAAATCAATTTGACTAAAGATGAGCTTGGATATGTTTATCCATTGGTGATTCTGCTACTTTAGCTTGTGTTACTCGGCAAGCAGACTGTGCTAGTCCGAAGTCACTGATATTTCGGAAGATGTTTTAGTAACTTCATGTATCAAAATCCAATATTGACTAGTCAATTCCACATTTCTGTATTCCAGTTTCTTCTTTGCTTTTACCTGTTCCATAGTTGTCACTTTTACATCATTACATGGCTACTCTTGATGCAGGCAACTGGATTTATTTGAGGAAGGAAGTAAAATTTGGATTTTCATACTTAATCTCCAGCATCGTCAAGGATTTACACTTGGTGCTCGACCATGAGCGACAATGAAGAACGGAAGCCTGCTAAGTCGGAAAAGTCATCTTCACCTGCATCTCAGGTAACTCGAGAGAATAGAAGAATTACTTAGAATTGGATCATTCTTATTGTTTCCCTCTCATCCTAATTGGATATAAAATTTCTTCTTCTTTGGGGTTTTCTTTTTTTGTTTTGTGTTAAGATGCTGAATACTGGATATTAACTGCTACTGTTGAATTATACCGTATTCTGATTTTGGTCAATCCTTTTGCATTACAGGATCAGACCAATGTCCATTCATATCCTGATTGGGCAGCCATGCAGGTTATCTACCTTGTGCATGAGACTTTCTCTCGATTCTCTAAATAACATTTATTTTAACTCTCGCTACCCAATCAGTATTTTAAGCTCCTTTATAACATGTTTCAGGCATATTATGGGCCTCGGGTTGCGCTTCCACAATACTATAACTCAGCTTTGGCATCTGGACATAACCCTCATCCCTACATGTGGGGTCCTCCACAGGTAATTTGCAAGACCGGGGAATCATAATCATAATATATGATCATCCTTGTTAGCTGCATAAACTATGGCATGAATCAAGTAGCAAAATTCAGGATGAAGTCCTGACCTTTTGTTCTTCCAGCCTTTGATGCCACCTTACGGAACACCTTATGCTGTCTATCCTCATGGGGGAGTTTATGCACATCCAGCACTCCCAATTGTGAGTATTAGCTTCCTCAATTTTTCAGTTCAATTCTGAGCTATTGATTCGTGGGAAATATCAGTTTTTTGCCCCTGACAAGTGGTGTATATTTTCAACTGGAAAGTAAAATTACCTTCACTAATATTTATGTGGAATTGTTATTTAACTACTAGGGAGTGCATCCTCCTGGTCCTGGGGTTCAACCATCAGCTGCTGTAAGTAAAACTCTGATTCCGATTGTATCCTTTTCACTGTACATCGTTTACAACAGTTTATACCAATGCAACAAGCATACTATTGGTATTATGTGATATCAATAAATTAAAATTAGTTCTATATTGACGATGGAAGATAAAAGTTATTCTGTTCCTCATGGTGTGGGAGTTTAGAAGCTGATGTTGGATATAATTGTGGTGCAAAAATGCAGGCTGCAACACCCCCAAGTGTAGAAACACCGGCAAAATCTCCAGGAAAGACAGAGAGAGGTTTGATGAAGAAGTTGAAAGGATTTGACGGGCTTGCTATGTCGATAAGCAATGTTAATGGTAATACTGACAGTGGTGAGGGTAGGGAGAAGACGTTGTCTCCAAGGTTCGCAACTAGCAACTGCACTTTTATATACCTCTTTCTTTACTATTCATTCTTCAGTCTTGTGTTTACTGCTTTGCTATCTTCTGGCAATAAATGGTGTGACTTATAGTGGAATACCTCTTGTATTTTGTTTACAAGTTACAGAGAGACTCTGTTCTTATCATATTCTAAAGTTGTATATATTAGATATCCGAGTCCATGGTTCACATGTATCATTTTAGCGGGTTGATTATTCTGACAGATTTTGTTAATCATTTGAACAGTGAGGAGACTGAAGGCTCCAGTGATGGAAGTGAGGGGAATACAGCTGGGGTAGGACTTTCATATTTTGACAGCGATTGTCTATGATGTTCATATGCAATATGACCGAAACTGTAATCATAATGCTATCATAATACTGAACCTTGCTTATCTTGTTTCAGCCAATGAAAAGGAGCCGTCACTGTACACCAACCATTGGTAAGATTTGGTTCTTCACGAGTATAAGCTGACTAGTATGAATTCACAAATTTCAGTTGCATCAAATGTGTTCCTGTCGTGTGTTTGACATGACACTACCAAGTATTGAGTGATTGTGTCCTAGTTTGCTGTGAGGAACAGTTCATTTTGATATACTTTTTTTCATGCAACCACTTAATTTATGCTGACAGTGATATTGTTTAATAATTTCATTATTGAATGCAATATGCTCTCGAGCTTTTTGAAATTTAGCGAAGAAAATTTTCAATAGAAACCTGTTAAAGTTTTCAAGAACCGCCATGAAATATGGCCTTAGATGCTGTTAAGTGTTAACAAATATTTTCTTTTTCTTTCTCATATCCCATCTCTCTTATCATCAGGTGATTTGAAAAGTGAGACAAAGAGCACTTGCCTTCCTGCAGGCGATGTCAATGGATCATCTGGTGTGTCGGGAAAACCAACTGGACCCGTAGTTTCACCTCCCATGACCACAGGATTGGAGCTCAGAAATGGAGTTTTGAGTGGTGCTGCTAAGACAAGTCCCACTAGCGTTCCACATACTTGTGAAGTGCTGCCGTCTGAAGCCTGGATACAGGTGTGGGTTTCTGATCTCGATTTTTAAAATTTACCTAAATTTGAGTTACGCTTGTAATGTAATTTGATCATTTTGTTACTTGTTGCGATATTTTGCTTATTTCTTTAAGAATGAGCGAGAGTTCAAGAGGGAGAAAAGAAAACAATCAAATCGAGAATCTGCAAGAAGATCAAGATTGAGGAAGCAGGTACTGACACTTCAGTTGCTGCTATGATCGTATCATTCCAATACTCCCGTTGCATACATTATTACAAAATAAGTCAAATTCCTTGTTTGCTTATCTCTAGGCTGAAACCGAAGAACTGGCACTTAAAGTTGAATCATTAGCAGCTGAGAATGCAACTCTTAAGTCTAAAATAAATCAACTCGCCGAGGGATCAGATAAATTGAGACTGGAAAATGCATCATTAATGGTATGCCAATATATCCGAGTCTTTTCTTTCACGAGATAACTTTATTTTCCCAGTTATAAATTACAGATTTTGTTCTTGATTATGAAAAATGTAGGAGAAACTGAAAAATTCATCAGTTGGACACACCGAAGGGAGCACGTTAAGTAACATGGATGAGCAAAGAGCACTCAGCACGGTGAACCTGCTCTCGAGGGTTAGTAATTCGTCATCTGCCGAAAGAAGCACCAGGGAAGAGGGCGAGCCTTATGAGAGAAACTCAAAGGCGGGTGCAAAGCTGCACCAACTCCTGGACACAAGGGCTGACCCTGTACCTGCTAGCTAACGACTCTTAAAAAGCCAATCTTCTTCTACATCGGAGTTTGAAGACAACAACTATTTAGTTTTGGCATGACAAAACCCAACTGCTAAAAGTTAGTACAGTAATGGATGACTGAACTGATATTAGTCCGTACCTGTTACAACTGAACTGATGTATTTTGTCGGAATTCGGGGTGATGGAATGGTTGGTTCGATGTAAATTGTAGAGTATTAGCGATTTTTAGAGAAAGGTTTGGGAACATTCTCGTGTAATTTGTTACGGAATCTTACCTAGTAGACTTTCCATGATACATGTGCTTTACCATAACATAGGGTTAGAAGAAAACGAAAAGTAAGTCTCATGTTATGAGGATTTACGTGACTTGTGAATATTTTATGATCTTGTCATGTGTGTGTCTTTGCAAAATGGATCTCCAGACTACAGTCTATTCCCTCAAAGCTCTAAGCCTGTATTCAGTTTACAGCTTCTCGTTTTGCAAAAGTTGGGAGGGTATGATGTATGATGTACAAGACTTCTCGTTTCGTAGGAATCTTGAGAAAGTTATGATGTATGATGTACAAGACTTCGCGCTTTGTAGGAATGATATACGCAATCTTTCTTTTATATTTTTGCAAAATAGTTATTTTCGTGATTTGAACATGTAATTTTATAATTACAAAAACTAATTTTATCAACTGCTTTAAGCTTCACTTTGAATTAATGTAAGGATTAAATAACATGAATCTGAACATTGGCCTATATATCATTCTAAAACCTATACAGATTTCTAAATAAGCACCTTTTAGTATAAAGAATGGATAGATACATTTAGAACGTCCATCAACAGTATTTATTTAACTAGCATAAAAAATGCTTTCACTACCTCAAGTTGGTAAAGCTGAGATATGGCTATATAAATAAACCCATTCTCCTTTTATTTGCATTACATATAAGCCTCATACTTGTCATTCTGTTTTTGCATACATACTGTGGTGTAGAGTCCATGGGAGAAGTCGAAAGCTATGATCTATTTTTGTGACGACCATGTACAAACACATGGTATGTATCGAAGAAAAAGCTGTCACTGAGAAACCTATCACCTTGAAGTCAGGAGAAGAATGGATATTGAGGTCCTTCAATGGCGTGCCCTACAATGGCCGACTAGTTTAACAATGGCTGTTTTGAGTTTCGTGTTAGAAGGTGCTTCATCGTGGAATATGGAGAAATTAAGAAAGAATAGTAAACGAGATCTCCTTCCGTCAACCGTCGGACTGATAGTTTGATCTGAATAAGGAAGGGAAGGGAGCCTTTCTGAAAAATCTGTCCAAAAGAACAAAATGGAAATTCGGAAGCCACTCTTTATCAGAGCCAGGTTTCGATCCTGGGACCTGTGGGTTATGGGCCCACCACGCTTCCGCTGCGCCACTCTGATTAGTTGAAGAAAGTGTGTAAAGCTATTATTCATATTGTATCATTTATTAACATTATCAAATTCTGCTTTTTTCTGTGGAAGGGCTTCTACTTTTTTTCGTGGATTCAAATTCAATTCGGTTACTTAAAAGAAATTATAATTTTTAAAAATTATAATTAAACATTTCATTAAACATGTCATATAGAGGCTCTTCAGCAATCTCAAATAGTTGATTCTTAAGCATTGACTTTCTCCTCAAAAAATGTTGATCTGTATAACATTTCCTCAGTTTCTGAATCACCACCTGGGACTTTCAGCTTAGGATAGTTTCTCTGTTGAGCATCTATGGCTTGTATTACTTCTTTCATAGTACATTGATATTATCCAAGAAAGTGGCTTTTTTCTATCAATATCACTTCGTAAGGCCCTTCCAGACTCATTGATCTCATGTAACAAATTAAAAAAGGAGAAGGAACGACATTGTTGAGAGAACAAACTGAGGGGCCAAATTAATTTAGATTTTTGTTTTAGTGTAGAAATATAAGTAGGAGTTTATCTCACATAGAAAGAATATATGGCCTTAAGCATGCATATAAGCGTAGTGAGTTACTCCTCCTATTATCAATTAATTTTAGGATGGAATCTCATTTAGGCTGGTATGTACTCAGTTTATTTGGACTCAATCTTACAAAATTTAACGTGATATCAAAGCCACCAATTTTGGTGAGTACTTTTTGATCAAATTAATTGGGTTTTGTCGATGGAACCTGTACCAAACTTGTTTCTGACTCTCCTTTGTTGCCTTATTGGATTCGTTGCAATAGTACGGTGCATCTTGGTTACATCAATATTCCTAATGGCACTAAAGCACTAGTTAAACATATTGGAGATGTCAGGTTGAGAGATGATTAACTTCTTAAAAATGTGCTCCATGTGCCAGATCTTCATTTCAACCTACTTTCAGCCAGCAAACTCACTAAACAACTTGCATCAAACCTCATCTTTACCCCAACTTCTTACTATGTTTAGGACCCTTTGATGAATAGGTTGCTAGGCCTTGGCAGAGACGGAGCTATGTACATAAGAGGGGGGGCCTTTCAAAATTTTTTTTTAAATTACTTATATAATTACAAAAAAAATTATAAAATTATTTAAAAAATTACTTAAAATTTATAATTGGCCCCTCTTAAAAAAATTTTTTCTTGCCTTTAAAAATTTTGGCCCCTCCTTCAATAAGATTCTAGCTCCGTCCCTGGGCCTTGGTAAAGAGTCAAGAGGCTTTACTATGTGTCTTGAACATATACTGATTCTACTCCTCCTCATGCTGCTACTGTTCATTCTAATAAATCTGTTGATAAAACCAATTGTAGCCTTTGTAATTATGTTAGTACTGTTCATGATATTGTTGATTTGTGCAAATGTAGAATGAGCCATATGCCCTATCCTATTATGAAACATATAGCATGTATGCCTACCATTTCTAAGCCGAGCAAAATTTGTGCAAGTTTTTCCTCAAGCACGACAGTGTAGAAGTTCTTTTCCCTTTAGTTCATCTCTTGCTTCCATTTTTTTTGACATGTTACATATTCATATTTGGGGTCCCTATTATACGAAGCACAAAAAATTCTCTCAGCATATTCCTCTCTACTGCTTGTTGTTCTCTGCTGAAACAAATATGAAATATTGAATACATTAAACAATGTCATGGTATCAGAGCAGGTTACTTTAGGGTTAGTCATTACTACTTCGATATAATAGACTGTGTTACATATTGGACCTTAAATTAGCTCACACGTGAAGGGGGTGTTGAAATATAAGTACGAGTTGGTCTCACTTAGAATATATGGCCTTGAGCATGCATATAAACCTAGTAAGTTACTCCCCCTATCTCCAATTGGTTTTAAAATAGAATCTCATTTGGGCTTGCATGTGCTCAGTTTATTTGAGCTCAATTTTAAAAAATTTAACAAACTTAAATAAAATAGTTTCCTTTGCTAACTTAATTAGTTAGTTTAATTAAGTATGACGTTTAAAAGCGTTTAGGATTTGTCATATGTGGCTAGCTAGATCAACAATATTAATGGAAATACTAATATCAGACTAAAATTGAAAAAAATTGAAAGTTTGAATATTTAATTATAATTTTTTAAATTCAAGCTATAATTATAAAATTAAATGAAGTTTAGAATTTTTTTAATTAACGCTAAATATAAGTGTCACCCACTACAACATGCCTTGTTTTGTCCTAGAAGTTAATTCCAAAGGAATTTTGTCTATAAAATATAAACTAATGTTAAAGGGATAAAGACAAGCGATTTTTTACTTATGTTTTAAAATTTTCATATTATTTAACAAAAAATTGATTCGATTCTTTTATTTAAATAATTATATTTTAAAAATATATTTTTTTCTCTTATAATATTATTTATTAATTATATATTTTAAAGAATCTCTATATTGATATAGACACCTTTATGGGGTGTTTGGTTGACTGAAATCATCATTCCATTCATGATCTATTCTTGATAATAGGTTATTCCCTTATTTGATTTTAAAAAAACATACAGAATATATAATCTAAGGTCCCGTTTGGTTGACGGGAAAGTAAAGTAAATTTGGAATATGATTCTTCGAAAAATAAATCTATAGAAAGTAAAGATATTCACATGTTTGGATACTTATAAGAATTCTAATAAGAAAGTTTGGTGAATTCTTATTATAGTGTTTGGTATGTAACAGTATTTTATAGAATGTAACTTAATTTTGACTTGTATTTCCAATTATATCCCTACAAACCGAATAAAAATTGAAATAATTAAATAAGGAAAAATATGAACCTGAAGAGTAAAATTATTCAAAATTCAAATACCGGAAGATACTGAAAATTTTTAAAAACAGGTGATATTTTAAAAAAAATTGAAATTTTCCTCCCTCCCTCTTATCTCTCATTTCCCCCTTTTTTAAAAGTTTTTTAATTAGTTATTTTATTTATTTCAACTTTTATAATTATTTTGAATTTTGAATTTTTGTTTTTAAAATA
>JAOQMR010000009.1:20166932-20178313 GCA_027563865.1 Erythroxylum pelleterianum | reverse complement strand
GATGACTTAAAATTAAGCAATAAATTTAATAATATATTCACTTTTGACAATTCTTCGTTAGAACTTTCAACTTTAAAATTTTTTAATATTTTTAAGTTGAAAGTTTTAAGGAAGAGATTGTCAAAAGTCTTTTAATATTTAAAATTTAAAGATTTCTAGAAAGGTTTGTCTTCCAAGGGGTAAAATTTAAATAGTTAAAGTTCTTCCTTTATAACCATAAGGTTATGTTTGATTGGACGTAAGATTCTGAATGGAATTGAATGGTTTGATTTATAACAGAATTGATATAATATTAGAAAATTGTTGATCGGAAGAAATGGAAGAATTCATAATGTAATATAGTTAAATGTTATTTGGAAGAATAGTTTATAATTTAATATAGTGAAAAATTGTTTATCGTTTTACATTCTATCCTAAACCTCCAAATCAGAGGCTTCTCATTTTTACTATTTATGATGGAATAAGATATAATATGAAACTCTTCTCTTCTACTCCATTCAATTATCAACTATCATCTCAAATGATAAGAATAATATTACATTCCATTAATACACCTCTAACTAAACATACCCTAAATTCGCAGGTTTAAGTTATGAAAATAGTCTCTTTGTAAAAATACAAAAATGGAAGGCAGCTTGTATTGTAATCCTCTCTAAACTCTCACAAAGTGAGAAACTTTGTGAACCGGATAGATTAACTTTAAATTTTTGGTAGAAATTATTTATTAAATTCTCTAATAATCTTTTATTACTCTTCTAATTTCTAAGTGATTCAAAATTTTAAAATATAAAATTGTAGAAATCACTTGTTAAATCCTTTGACTTACGATCACTCTAGTTTCTAAATGATTCTGATTTTCATTTTTTTAAAATTTAAAGACATGTCTGAGCTGTCAATTTGCATTGCGGCTGCAGGAGATCGTACGATAACTCATCAATAAGATTTATCATTTGTCTTTTTCAATTTTATTTTCTGAGATATTTTTGGTCCCAGTCTGTCTGCTGCTGCGGGCCACCTGCTACAGTGCCTTGACATAGAGAAAACTACTCAAATCGGTAATTTTGCTAGGTATCTTTAAATTCTTTAATTATTGTTTGGGACTTTTGTCATTAATTGACTTCTTTCTAATTATAAGAGGTACGGTAGGATTTTTCTTTAATTATAATCTTTATAGTGTAATTATAAAAATTTTAAATTTAATTAAAAAAGATTATTAAAAAAATTAATCAGTTTATTTAAATTTATAAAAACTAATTAGTTTACAAAAACTAACCAAATTAATAAATTAATCAATTTTTAATAATAAAAATTATCAAACTAAATCATACCGAAAAATTTAAAATTGCGCTTAAAATTTGAAGGGATTGATTAAAAGGTTTTAGGTTTACGAAACGTTGATAACAAAGATATTACATATAAATTATTTTGTACACCTAATATTCTATTCATTTAATACACACTCAAAAAATGAAAATTATAATTTCCATGTGCGTAAGAAAAATAAAGAATGTTGTCAAACAGGCTGGTGTGAGTGGTTCAGTATCCTCGTCCCTTAATCAGAAGTCTTAAGTTCGAGTCCTGGAAACGAAAAAATTGTTTGGCCAGCATTTGATCCCTTGCGAGTTGACCCGGTACAGGCAGGAATTAGTCTAGGCAAGGTTTTAAAATTCAGATCGGATGTCGAATCGGAGGCCTTACTGATCACCAGTTCGACCACCGGTCGAAAAGGTGTGATGTCATAATGACGCAATAATTATATGTAATTATACATAATATTAATAATATTTAAAAAATAGAAAAATATACCAAATAATATAAATTTCTATACTTTTATTAGATTTCTGAAAAAAAGGTGGGTTTTACTTTTGAAAGAATAAAAAAACGCATCAGTATTTTAGAAAGAAAAAAACAAAATAAAAAATTATTGAATCAGTGACTAATCGGTTAGACCGGTCTCGATTTAACCGGTTAATTGACCGGTTCTCACCGGTTCACACTGATTCAATTGGGGAATAATTTTTAGAGATCACCTGGACCGAATAGTCTACCGGTCACCGATCGAGCTAGCCGATCCGATCCGAATTTCAAAACCTTGAATCTGAAAGTAGATAACTTAAAAATGCCTCTCTAAAATTAGGATCCTTCAAGAATACTTTATGCGCTTAAAAAAAGAAAAGGTCGAAAGCTCGTATATGGTCTATAATATTAATCTGTTCTATTCAAATGCTTTTATGTTTGTGGGTATATAATTTAATACTGATGTGATATGTAGCATATGGACCGTCTCAATTAATATGGTTCCCATCCTCCCAGCCGATTAAATTTGAAACGACAGGAAGCAGAGCTTTGGCATGAAAAGATAAGACTAGGCCTGTCACAAAATCTCTGCAAATCACGGGAAAGAAAAGGAAAATTTATACCATTTTGCTCGTGAGTCGCATGAAGGCCTAAACGAGCTGTCGTGTTAAATTGAGTGTCAACCGGAAGCAGGGAGCTAGGACGATGCATGTGGTCGGTTTTCACCTACCAAGACATCATATCGTGCTGAAGAGCATCAAAGTGAAGTGTCGGGAGATTTCTTAGACAACAATCTTTGGTGGGCTCTCTAACGATTATTGTGTACTTGCCCTTTTCTTTTTCTTTTATATGTTACAGTCCCAACAAAATAAAAAGCGTACAAGGAGTCAAGGACAGTGTCTATCTGCATTTGAGAAGCTCGCAGCATTTCACTAGTAAACATGCAGAGGAACTCTGCTGCGACGATGAATAATGTTTCTTGGACCATGTGCATTGCCAATGGCATGCTCCACGTGAACTCCGAGCTGTGGGGTGTAACCAGCTAGACTTATAGCAAGCGAACAGAACTTCACTTTAAAGCTAGAGAACCCACCAAAAAAGAAGAAAAAGATAAAGACATCACATACCGTATGCTAAACCCTAAAACGAAAGAGTCGGACTGGCGTTGAGCTTTCTACCATAATCAAAGAACGGAAAGTTGCCAGAAGCTTTCTTTGACATGTGGGCTGTTTCTCTATGATGGAGTTGACAAGAGATAACTCCAGGCTCTCGTAGACGAGCGAGCATGGGTTTTATAAAGGTGGGTTCACTGACAAAATGAGAGAGATAGCAACAAACTCTGCAGAGTCAGTTGTCACTGTGGGGACCCAATTCAATGAAGAACATAGATTGCTTGCCATCAGAAGTTGGTTGAAGGAAGGAGGCTGTGACTTTTGCAGGCATTTCATTTCATTCCTTCCTGTCTCTTTCTGTTCCAAATTCATGAGGTATGTTCAGTTTGAATCTACCAGCTATTTGTTAGTGATTGAAGTAAGAGGTTCGAATTGCGAATCAAGCATACTCCTCAATATTCTTTTTTAAACCTCCAGTTTATTGTATAAATGCGTGAGACTATTAATATTAGTTAGATCCGACTTGTAATTTACTTTTAATGGATATGCATTGCTTTAAAATTAGAAATTAATCCAATAAGAAATTTAAGGTGTAAAAATTTAAGCAATACTAAAATATCATAGAATTAAAAATGAACAAAATCAAAGAATTAAAAATAATATTAAAAAGGAGATCATTCTTATATATAGAAGAAAATGAAATTTAATTGAATAAGAAAATTATTAAATGACAGCTCTAATTTATTATGGTTTATAAGAATAATTTAATTGAAAATTAGTTGATTAATTAATAAACTAATCGATTTTTAATAATAAAATTTATCAAGATAAATCGTACTAGAAAATTAGTCGATTTAAAATTTTTATTATTAAATCAGACAAATTGTTTAAGTTGTTAATTATTATCAATATAAAATTAGAGAGTTATAATGGAACTCCTTATTAAGTTTTTATTAAATGGAGCCAAATTGGCCAAACCTAAAATAATTTGCAATGGGATGGCAATCGTTTAGGTTGTGCCTACCAGACATCCTATGTTAGGGCTTAGGCTCGACCCAACGCCTAATCGGGCTTGAGATAGTCTAGCTCGAGCATGACTCAGCCCTATAGGATCCGATTTTTTATTATTTATTTAATTAAAAAATAAAAAATGACTTTGTTTTTTACAATAAGTATCAAGCCTCAAATTGGGCCTGGACAACCTGAGTCTAAGCCTAGCCCAAGATCCTGTTAACTTAGTCTTGATTCGGACCCAATTGTCATCTCTATCTTCCATCTATATCTATATCCAGATAAGCTTGTAACTTTGTAGATAATACCTCTTATCAATTAGTTTTTACTAGGCATGGTAGTTAAACTAAGGTTCGAATTAGACTTGAAATTAACGAGACTGACTTAATTTGACCGATCTTCGAGTCAGACTCGATTTTTTTGAATTTTTAAGTTCAAGTCCACCTAATTTGAAACCCAACAGATTTTAAAAAAATAAAATTATTTTTTTAATTGTGAAACATAAAATTGGGCTGAGTCAGACTTTGAGTTACCCAAGTCAGATCTAGCTCAAATTTGAGTTTGGTGTCCTAAACTCAACCGTACTTCGAGTCGAACTTGAGGCTGGGCAAAAATTTTCGTGTTTGGTAGGCCTAGCCCGACCCAACTCGTTGCCAAGCCTAATCTTTACCATTTCACGAGCCCAAGCCTAACCTTTTTAGCCTAAGGCATTACTCACTCCATCTGGACAAAAGGGACGTATAAGGGTAGATGAATGCTATGAATTAAGTATCCGTTTGGTTGAGCTTTTATCAGTAGAGTTTTTATCAATAGAGCTTTTTTCAGTAGAGCTTTTCTGAAAAGAGCTTTTTTAAAAAGCCAGTTGACTGTTTGACTGTCAATTAAAAATACAGCTTTTTTAAAAGAGCTTCATACAGTAGACTATTTGGCAACATAAAAATAAAAGCACTTTTATTAATTTTAACTATATTTTTTATAATAAAATTATTTATGCTAAATAATTTTTAAAGTATACCAATATGCAAAATACCATCTTGTAGGAAATAATTTAAAGAGATGTCTCATTTTCTTATAAGAAATAAAATTAATATGAAAAATAAAAATTAAAACATGTAAAAAAAGTTAAATAATATTATAATCTAAAAATTATGCATATTTAACATAATTTGAAAACCCGCCAAAATTCCTTTTAAATTCCGCGAAATATTTTAGACTTATATTCTCCATCTATATATATATAACATAGTAGTTCCAAATTTGTTCTCTTCAGTCTCAGGGGAGGTTCAAATATGGTTTCGGCGTTGATTCTAGAAGAGAGAAGACTAAGAAAATCCTGTAGATGGTAGGTTCGATGGCAGATCTGGTCTTACTGGATGAGCGATGACGACGAGAACAGATGTTGAATCAAACGTTTCATCGGTGACGGAGACTGTGTTACTTCTAAGGATTCCGTGAAACTCTCACCTTCCAATGATGCGAACCTAGTTCCGCTGAACTTCAGAAGTAATCACGTTCTACATCTCCGCCGTAGTTGTTAATTCTTTTGATGATGTTGAGGTACTCTAGCTCTCTTTTGATTCAGACTTAATCGTTTCTCATTCTCTTCTTAATTACAAGGTGTTTCGGATTTTGACTTAATTTTGTGAATGGAACTGAAACTCTAATCGCATCCAGACTTTTCCTTTCATTCTGGAATCTTTTAACATGGTCTCTTCGCTCTTTCGGTCATTCATTTGTTTACTGTCGATAGCTTCCGAAGGAACTCGATCTATGCTAGTTCTTGATTAAGTTTTTATGAAGTGCTTCTTGATTGGACTGTACCGATTTTCGCGTATCCAATTCCTTTTCAATTTTCTGGTTATTGATTATAGTTCATATTTGCAGCTGCACAGAATCTTTCTTCCTAGTTCTCATGAAGCGGAGGAAAAAACATAAAAGCTTAGAGAAGTTTCATGTTGAATAACTAATCTGTTAGCATAATTTCTCTGGTTCATTTTAAGCAGAATCACTAATCTCATGTGAGAGCGATTGTCTCTTTCACCCAATATAACTATAAGGTGCTTATATGCTGCTCGAGATTTGCTTATTTCCAAAAGAAAATTAATGTCATTTTCATTTTGAATTACACGTTGCTACACATGCTTATCAGAGACTTCACAGGCGTGGAAGGATTAGGAGTTAGGACGCTTTTGGCGAACTTACTATAAGTCATGTTCTATGACTGTATGACAGAGAACTATTCACGGTTGTAATATTTCAATAAAATCTGGTGTTTGGAATTTTAGAAGTTTAAGGTTAAATGTGTGAAATGATTTCATTTTGACTATTAAATGTGAGTTTAGAAACCGTCCAATCTAATAAAAAATAGTACTGTTTAATGATCACAAGAACGTTATTTTAGGTATTAAATATACTTAATTGGGCAGGATCACCACTCCGTTTTCTATACCTTTTGTCCCGTTAGGTGCAGGCTCTGCTACACGCTCATTGGCTTGTGCTGCTTGCCTCTAGAACTTGGTAGACCTGCGTCTAGGTAACTGCTTTCATGATTATGTTACAGGCCCGTTGGCTTGTGCTGCTTGGTAACTGCTTTCATGATTATGTTATTTTGGTGTCATTATTATTTTAAAAAATATTGGGTTCCTTTCCCAATAAAAAAATATTGGCTTAGTATTTTAAAAAATAATGAATTTCAAGGATGAGAAATTCATTAAAAAGTAGAAGACAACAAATGCAGAAATTTAGGAATAAATATTGAATACAGTTACGCGTCAGGATGAACCGTCATTAACATGGTGTCTTATTAGCCATATCTTCAATATAGATTGAAGGATTGCGGCAGTAATAATCTAACATTTCCCTTGTGATAGCATATCTTTACAGAAACGCAAAGTCGCAGTGGGAGTCTCGGAGTTTTTAACACTAATTGAGCTCGCCAACCCTGTTGGGAAGACTAGCAACTTCAGATGTGTAAGTTTGAGACCTGTTCCCGATCAACGTCATAATGTTTTAATAACCTCTTTTTTTATGGAATTATGTTGTTACTTACCCTTTTCCACTTTGACTTAGAGATGCTAATTTGGTCGGTGTAAGTCCGAAATCATGTACTTCTTCTTATTCAAAATAAAAGTCGTTTTAGAGAGATTTTAATTATTCAAAATAAGTGTCATTTGTGATTTTTTTATGCATGTTTATGATCTTACTTTTAAAATTACCTTTTAATTTTTCTCACACCAGATTATATTTTCAAGGCACTTTAATATGTAATTAATAAGGATATATCAAACATTTCATTAATTTTCTTAATAAGTGTGCATCCTCTACAACGATTTTTGTTTTAAATAAGAGGGAGTACGAGCTTGCAGGCATCGTTGAGGTAATGGTTTCGATATAATTGCCTTTTGGTTTAACCGATGATCTCCTACACCTCACCGTCTGTTTCTCGATTCTGCATTTTATTTGAGTTACTAGTGCCATACGCGCAACATTCCTACATGATTATATACATTTGATTAATTATATTGTTAGAATTAAAAGATAAGAGAAGTCAATAAAATTACTGAGGCTATATAAAGATATGAACGGTAACGTTTTAGTGACATTCATCATTCTTATGCATTATGATATTCATTTCGGCAAATATTTAACTTTAAATTGATTTTTGAGTTCACATTTTAGGTTTAGGTTCAACAAAAAATGAATTAAACTGAAATCGAAATAACTTCGGAATTTGTGACACCTTTTAGATTTGTTCAGATGAAAATTGTGGTCTATAGACTATAGGTGATTAAACATATTTGTATGTTTTGTTTCCTATACTTTGTTGTTATTCTGTGCCAGCTACGAGAGTTCACGAAATGCGGCTGAGATTGTCGAATTAAATCAGATGGTAATGACTTCTTATTTCGATCTTTTTTAACAGTACATTTGACACTGGAAAATGAGATTTATTTTTAATGCAAATGACAAAATATTACAGGAAACAACTTACTTTAGAATTCTAGTATTTATGTTTTCATTTATGAATAAAAATATAAATTAAAGTTAATTTTAAGTTAATATCTTAAAATGGTTCAAAAACTCTAAGAAATTGGACATATTTACTATATAACAATTTTTATGATTAACTTATAATTGACTAAAGTAATTTTAAACTTGTAAATTTTAAAATAATAATAAATTATTATGAAATTTTATATAATTAGCGTTTTTTACAAAAGATTAAATGAATTTAATCATGTTTAATAAATTTAAATGTATGCATTTAAAAACATTATAAAAAAGAATGACCAAAATTCTTAAGTTCTTGCACAGTTCATGACTTCATTCAAAAGTCTATTAGTCAATATTCAATTAATTATTTAATTTTATTGATAAAATAAAATAAATAAAACTTTTAAAGTCTTAGTGACAATATTCTCAATCAAATATTTGTGGAATCAAGTTAATCATATTCGGTTGCAAGACTAAAGGAGAAATAGAATCGAAACTGGGTCGCCGCTATATTATGATGACTCACCTATATTCAGTATATCCATACAACGCATTACTCGCTACCCACATAAAAAGTTAGTCGTACGAAGTGATCAAAAGGTCATTTTTGGGACTCCGAACTTTCACCTAAGTCTATCGCTAATATCTTTTGTACGGCAATCTCACTTAGATCTGTTTAAGCAAGATCCAACTCTCAACGAATCCTCTAAGTGTTTACCTCACACACATTCGAAGAAACAATGCTAAGAAAGCAATAAAAACAAAGGTAATAAGGAAATACAAAGATACGGTCAAAAACTAACTTTATATACTTTTTCTCGAAAGAATACAAAGAATGCTCTCTCTGATCAAGTGAATAGAGCAGAGCTCGAATGAACTATATATAGACATCCTAACTTGCCTTCCAAGTTACATTCAGAATCCCACTATATCTGAACTGCCTAAGTCGTGCTAGATCACTACTATCCTTATCCTTATCAGATTACATCACGTGTACCAATTAAACGACACCTCGTCTAAATAGGTCTCTAACTGATAAGATAAGATAACAGCAAGATAGAGTTTACATTCAACTAGGAAACTAATATCCGTGTCCTTGAAGAACTCTGCTGTCTTCAAATGCTTAGTTCCACTGTAACTCTAACTCCTCGTCATCGCCACATCATCCAAGATCTCCCCACGATCTCTATCCGCTGATGATACAATGTAATCTCGCCGAAGCCCACGTAGCACATTGGCCTAATCCAATACTTTCTACAACAAGTCCGTTAGTCGTGGTCCATTCATCCGAGCATGGCTAAGTCCTTAATCCGTCAAGTCCTAGCCTGAGTCGAGTCAATCTCTATAAGGTCCGAGATTCTACCAAAATTCGTATCAAGTGTGATCTTACTCGCTTACGTTTGCCTTAGTGTTTTCGCATGCCTTCTTCATGCGTGAATCCAGCTAATCTTCCGCCTAAAGCCCTTCACAAAGGTAGCTGAGAAGTGCTCTGAAACTTAGAGGTCTAACACGAAGCATCCAATAAATGCATCCGAAACGTCAGGGTTGAAGTCTTCTGTCCCACTTACCCAAGACCAATTCTGTGCCATTCATCCACGAACACAAATTTTAATGAGTCCCACAAAAATTTGTGGTTATAGATGAATGACACAGAATTGGTATTCGGTAACAACAGAAGATTTAGTCCCGAAACGTCAGCACCAGCGCATATGCCGTCCCTTCATCAACTGACATCCTGAAACGTGCAACTCAAGTGGCACAGCAGAGCATATCTGCTCATATTTTTTAATTTTTGCTTATTTCAAAAGTTAATATAACATAAAATTAAATATAAGAAATAACAAATAAATAATTATAAGAAAAAAATGAATATTTCTTTGTATTTGTTCGATATAACATTTTTTAATGTTTTATCTCAACCGAAACTCCTATTCAATAATTTTATATCATATTCATTATGATTTTTTAATTTTATTCTTATAATAAAAATCATATACAATTATTTAAAAATTAATAATTTATTGAATCATTAAAAAATAATTTAAATTATTTATTTATTAAATACAAAATTTCTTATTAATCAACAAATATAAAATTTTTAATTAGTTATTTACCAAGTCGATCACATAATAATAAAATATAAGTAAAAATTATCTACATGTGTAGTACCGTAATAAATAAAGTTAATAATTATGCTAATATTTATTATTAAATATTAAAAATAAAATTACCAATATTTAGTTATTAATAATTAAATAAAAATATAACTACAATTTACTATATCTCATTAGTTATGAATTTACTTTATGCACAAATATATATAATATTAAAATAAATACATTTATTACTATTCACCCTCGGTTGCACGAAAACAATATCAGCACCAAGAAGAAGAAGAATTACTTGCAGATATATTAAATAAATAGCACTAACCACATTATTCGCAAACTTGCTCAAAATTTTCCAGTAAATTAAAGATCAGTTGCAAAATCTTCAATATACTAATCTAAATTGCATAACCAGGAGCTAGTCTAAGGTTAAGGATGCCGTAACAGTACGCACTTAGCCAAAAATTCCACATGGAGAAAGCAACACGAATAGAGACTCTTACACTACACAGGAACGGCACTGCCGAAGTAACAAGCGATCATGTTATCAGAAATCAACATGGAGAAGATTTTTAAGGTCAAAGAATAATGGAATCGCTTTAATTGAGTTCCAAGAACAGCGGATAATGCTTTTATTTTTTAATACAATAGAGATTTAGAAAGAAAAATAGCAAGAACTTGTAATCGCGCCTTGATAGAGGCCTTTCTCTACATATTTCAAACCAGAAATAAAGAAATGAAAGAGGTAAGAAAAGAGCGAACCTCAGATGAAACTCCATTGACAAAGTGAGTGATCTGAGCAGCGCCAATTTGAAAATTCCTCGTTTACGGATGATGGTACCAAAGGCAGATCAGGTTAGAGATTCAACGTCAATCTAGTTTCCACATTTTGGAACTTATCTAGCAGTTTCTTTCTCGGGAAAATAAGAAACTCAACCATGAGCTCTCATTTCATGTATCTCTTTTTTTCTCTTGAAAGCTTAGGTTAGACTAGAGATTTGGATCTAGAAAATTCGCATGAGCAATCTGGCGCTAACCGTTTTCGACATTGCCCCGCTGGATACATCTAAGAGGGAACAGACGGAGAGGGAAATTTTAATAAATGATTGGTCCGTGAAATAGAGACGGCATTTTTTACAGGGGAAGGGATGAGAATTCGTACGGTGGCGTTTAGTTTGGTTAACTGTTTGTACAAATTCAATTGACTTAACATATTGTAGTCTGTTTTCTTGTGATTAACTATTTAATGATAAATATAATTGGGCTGATATTAGATTTAGACTTGAAGGATCGCAATACGCAGCGGAAATTAAAATTGCAATCATATACTATCTATTGCATTTAAATATCATACTTATAA
>JAOQMR010000009.1:20039647-20079156 GCA_027563865.1 Erythroxylum pelleterianum | reverse complement strand
ATTCCAATCCTAGACCTAGCATGCTGAGATGCAACCCACTTATCACTTGTAAACATTTGCCTTAACTCATTCTTCATTAAAAGAAAAGACTGAAGTGATAAGAAATTTGTTGCAAATCTTGTCACAGCAGGGCGGCACAAATTCCTACCATTAGTAAATTCCCTTCTCATCAAATTAAAAACTCATGCACGATTATAAATAAATTTTGTCATCTTTTTTGCCTTCTACATAGTCTCATCAAAAACAGGAAAATACCTAGGATTTCCTATATCTTCCAGCATTAAGTCAATGTAATGTGCAAGACAAGGAGTCCAAAAAAATGAATTATAGGTACTCTACAACCTTCTCCCTGCCGCTTTATAAGCAGAATCATTGTCAGTAATAAACTGAACAATGTTTTCTATCCCTACTTCATTCACAACTTGATCAAATATCCCAAACAAAGTATTAGCATTTCTAATCAGGCCAGATGCATCAATAGATTTTAAAAACATAGAGCCATTAGAAGAATAAACCAATAAATTTATAATAGGCTCTTGTCTCCTATTCGTCCAACCATCACACATAATTGAGCATCCATGAATACCCCAACTCACTCTTCTTTCAGCCAAATAAGTTCTCATTTCAGACACAGCACAACTCAAAAGTTTACCTCTTAAGTCATCAATTGATGGCCCTTTGTATCCTGGACCACAAGAGGCTATGACATCTATCATAGGTTGATAATAATATGATTGAGAAGCATTAAATGACGAACCTGTATCATACCACCATCTAGCTATTGCCATATCCACATTGTGAGTCGCATCTCTTGTTTGCGTTGCACTTCGAATTGAAGGTTGGGCACATGGTGCAAAGAAAGTAGACACCTGCCTTCTTCTCTTCCTTACATCAGATTCTTCGGGATCCGGAGGCTGAGATGGAACACTACCAGTACCACTACCACTACCACTTCCACCTTCAACATCTCTATAATCACCACGAAAACCAGGAAATGAACTTCCACTACCAATTTCAAAATTCAATCTTCCCCTTCTATCTTTCTCAAATTGATATTCATCAAGCAATGTTTTCATCTGCCACTTCACATCATGACTTGCTTTTTTACACGCTTCCATATCTCCTTTTACCCCAGCTAAATGTCTTTTTCAATCGGGTGATTCCTCCACCTTTCAGATGCTTGTTACAAAACAAGCAAATGGTATGATTCTTTTGACCGGGAACCACAACCCAAGCTGGATCACTGTATCTTCCTGAACTAGGTTGATCGGGAGTATTTGAACTTCCTTCCATTTATCTGTATACAAAAATAAATCACACATAGTTTCAGTACACAATAACAATATGGACAAAGCTAACAATTCAAAATATTCAACATATATAATAAGTAACACAAAACATACTCCAACAACTTCCAATTTCAACAATTAAAAAACAATCGTAATATCATTTCCACAATTCCACTTCTTTCCATTCCTAACAATTTCCAATTTCAACAAGCACAAAACATTTATAATTACATTTCCATTCTAACAATCACCAACAATTTCCAATCCTAACAATTACAAAACAATTATAATTACATTTCCATTCCAATAATAACCAACAATTTCCAATCCTAATAATTACAAAACAATCATAATTATATTCCATAATTCCACTTCCTTCCATTCCTAACAATTTCCAATTTCAACAATCACAAAACATTTATAATTCTGTTTCCATTCCAACAATCACCAACAATTTTCAATGCTAACAATTACAAAACAATTATAATTCCATTTTCATTTCATTCCATTTCCAACAATTTCCAATCCTAACAATTACAAAACAATCATAATTTCATTTCCATTTCATTCCATTTCCAACAATTTCCAATCCTAACAATCACAAAACATTCATAATTACATTTTCATTCCAACAATAACCAACAATTTCCAATCCTAACAATTACAAAACAATCATAATTCCATTCCAGAATTCCACTTCCTTCCATTCCTAACAATTTCCAATTTCAACAATCACAAAGCATTTATAATTATGTTTCCATTCCAACAATCACCAACAATTTCCAATCCTAATAATTGTAAAACAATTATAATTTGATTTTCATTTCATTCCATTTCCAACAATTTCCAATCCTAACAATTACAAAAAAATCATAATTCCATTTCCATTTCATTCTATTTCCAACAATTTCCAATCCTAATATTCAAAAAACATTCATAATTACATTTCCATTCCAACAATAGCCAACAATTTCCAATCCTAACAATTACAAAACAATCATAATTTCATTTCCATTTCATTTCATTTCCAACAATTTCCAATCCTAACAATTACGAAACAATCATAATTTCATATCTATTTCATTCCATTTCCAACAATTTCTAATCCTAACAATTACAAAACAATCATAATTTCATTTCCATTTTATTCCATTTCCAACAATTTCCAATCCTAACAATTACAAAACAATCATAATTCCATTCAATATCCAACAATTTCTGATCCTAATTAACACAAAACATTCATAATTCTATTTCTAACACACCATAGTATTATATACACCATTTTATATTTCATTCTTAAATATGTATGATGTTTTTATAATTCTTAATCGACATTATAACTATAAATTGGAATCTACAAGTATACATCATATTCACAAATCACAATTTCATAACATTACCAATTTTAAATATTTATAATTCCCTACACATATATATTACCATTCCATTAAAGTTTAACATCTTTTAACTTTTTTAGGAACAATTAATTATTTACCTATCTAAAACTAATACTTAAATAAGCAAAGACTATCATTAGTAACTACAATCAAATTATTATTAATTTCTAATTCCATAATTTTATACTTAACTAATTATCGACCAAAATTCAATACCCAAATATTAAAAATGAATGACCATTTAACAAATGACCAAAATATGTCAAATAATGATTTAAGCATTTTCAATTTTACTAATTTTAATTATCAATTTAACAATTTTACATTTAATTTTTAATTTCACATTTGATCAATTGATTTTCAATTTTACAATTTGGTTTAAATGCTGATTTGATTTTAATTATCAAATTCAATTTCAAATTTCAATTGCACAAACTCAAATAGTCAAATTCAATCTCATTTACAATAATTCAACAATTCAATATTAATTTCATAAATCTACTAAAAGACTAAATCACAATCACCAATTCACCATTCCAAACTTAATTTTCAATCGGACCAACAATGACCAATCAATCACCAATCCACTTCCACAAGGAAAAATGACAAATTTCAATTTCAATTCCACTTTCGGTTCAACTTCACTTCAACAATCGAAAACAAAAATCAAAACTTCACTTCAAGTTCAACAACAACACAATCATCCAACAACAACACAAATCCACCTCAGCCGAAATCAACCTGGTGGATTTTTCCCAAATCCACCATCATCCAACAACAACACAATCACAAGCAATCAATTTCAAAATTCCATGAAAAATGAAACACAAAATCAAAAACATACACCCAAGGCCAAAACAATCAGGTCTTCGGTGAGGGTCGTGTGGTCCGTCCGTCTGAGGCTCTGACCTCCGGTGGTCGTGTGGTGCATCGAAGGCACAGAGACAGCGAGGAGGATGGAGGAGAAGGTGGTGAGGAGCGGGTTGAGAGCCTGAGACCGATCCGACGAAGCCTCCAAGGGAGAAAGCAAACAAATCACCGGTCAAAGTCTTGAAGGAGGAGGACTGGAGAACTGGACGAGACGTCGACAACGAGGAGGAGACGACAAGGAGACGGCAAGAGCGGGACACCGAGAGAGAGACCGAAGAAGAGAGGAGGCGTGCGGCGTGGGATAGAGGAGACCGAAGAAGAATCCAGAAGGGGGGTAGTTTTAGGTTAAAACTTTCGGAAATTGCAAGTTAGTCCTTGCAATTTTCGAAATTTTTGGTATTGGCCGGAATTAATGGTTCCGGCCGGTACCATCCGGTAAACACTGGTGCCGACTGGAATTCGATCCCAGTACCGATGTTTACCTATTTCGTACCATTTTCTGGCCGGTACCGACCGGTACGATATGAAATCCGTATCATTGGGTCAACCTCGACCGTTATGGAAAATTTGAACATTTTATTTTTCTCAAGCAAAACAAGTATAAAGATTGAGATTAACATATTTTTCTTTTCATTTTAGCTTTTCATTGTGAGGGTGTTATGTTATATTCAATGGATAATGTACAAAAACTAATAACTGAAGCTAAGAAATGTGTTTAAGCTCAATAATTGGTCTTGTCATGCTTAAGGGAGTGGATTAAGCGATATGCTTTGCTATTTCTTTTCTCATACTCTATATTCGTACTTTCAACCTTTAGCCAATACATAAATTGAATGTTGTGGATCTTTTCTTTTATCACGTCTATTTTGGTATCTAGCTATTACTACAATCTGAAGTTGGAGTCCAGATCCTCTGTTCAGTTTTATGGTGTCTTATTTGATGGACCAATGGTAGTTGACAAATTAAATCCTTCTATGTTTTGATAATAATAAAATGTATAGAATTGGTTAAGCAATAATTTCAGGTATTTTTGGATTTATATTCAAATAAAGGATTAATACAAATTAAGATTGACATATTCAAGAAATAGACAACGTGCAAGAGATTATGTAAGATCAGATCATGGATGAATATTTCAAATTCGTATCCCAACAAATAAATATTGAAGATCATGCAAAATCTGTCATGAGATCTAGTACTAGTCGAATATTACGTCACAAGTCGACTAATAATATCAGATCTGACAGTTCGTGCCAAAACAAGTCGACCAATACATTACAAGTCAACTAAAAACAACAGACCTATAAGTTGGATAAATGTATTAGTCGACTATCATCACACTAGTCGACTATTCGAAGAGCGTAGCTGAAAGTCTTATAAAAAATATGAGTGCTAGTCGACTAATGCGTTGGAGACAAGTTGACTATAAGGTACTAGTCAACTATTACACCTCGACTAGTCGACTATCAGGTGCAGCTGAACATAATCTGACGAAGTCAATTGATACCGAACGATACAAAAATCATTCTACAACGGCTATGAGCAATCTACAACTGATAGAAGAGTTCCATAACATCTAGAAAGCATCTGGAAGCCTGCAAATAAATATTGGAACATCAAAGGATCAATTACACAAGTCCAAAGTGAAGAAAACTCACATAGTTTCATATTTGCTCTCAATTTTGCTCTTAGCTTGTCCTTAATTCTATTCAGTTGTACTGAGCATTGTTATTTCAATTTTCTATCATTGCGATTATTGTGAGTTGAGTGATTAGATGAGAATCAATTGTGAGGTAGGATTTGTGCCGAAAAACAGATCGGTTGTAAGGTGTAGCTTGAGCCGAAAATCAAGTGGTGTAGAAAAGTTCACACTGAACTAAAAAGTGTGTAGTAAAGTGTTTTGCCAAAATTCTAAGTGGGAGCTTAGGTAGAGGACGTAGGTCTTAGCACCGAACCTCTATAAAAATAGTGTTTGCCTTTCTTTCTTACTCTTTTGATTTAATTTGTTTGATTGTTCGTGTGTATTAACTCTCTGTTTTTATAGAACTTTGCGAAAAAGATTCAAAGATCTATTCAACCCCCCTTTTAGATCTTATTTGATAGCATTAAGAATCAAGAACCAATGAGGAAGTTAAATACATGTACAACATGCAATCAATCAAGCGAATATCTTCTTAGAATTTTCGACTCTGACGTAGAGAAGTTAATCCTAATTGCTACTTATGATTATCGAAACTGAACGTCATATTCCGTTAATCTAGCGATTGAACCAATTAATCTCTAATTGCGCACCTAGAAACCAACGAATCCAATTAGAAAGAATAGATCAGAAGATATCCAATGTTTATCAACAATATAAAAAGTATCCGAAACATCTCACCATAATAACATATAACATGGATCCCCTCAACCAAGACAAAAGATTTAGCTATTCATAATCAAATTGAAAACGAAAGCAATAACAAGGTAATAAGTCTCCATCCCTTGTCCTTTAATGAAAAATACGAGAACACCAATTGAAAATATGCAGAATACGTAAAGAACAAAACCAGAAAGTGGCAGCGCCCAAAATCACCTAAATCTATTCTAAAACCTAATATATACATGCGTCCATTCCCAACTCCCCTTCTTATGCTTATCTCCTCCTCGTTATCTTCTCTTAATTATGACCAGATAAGACACTCTTCTATTTTCGGTAGGTAACTCCCTTGAAAGATGGCAAGATAATCTTTAAAGATTATGTTTTGTTTGAAATTGACTTCTGAAATTTTATCTGCAGATTTATTCCATCCTTAGGCGTGCCCACACTTAGTCACTGAATTTCTGTCAATTTGGAAATTTCGGATTTTCTTCCTTCTTTTGCATCTTTTTTATTCCATTTCATCCCTAAGGTGTTGAAAACCATTTGTAAACAATTATAAGATAATTCCATCAATTACGGATAATAATTTTAACACATGAACGATATTTAAGTCCAAAATAAGTGCAATTTACTGACTTAACAGTAGGACTTTAACTAAGTGATGATGATGAGTTTCTCTATCAACAAGTAGTTTCCATACCTTTTTAGCAAGAAACACATTTTGCATTGTATGGATAGGTGCTAGTCCAGTCTACCCTCTTGTTTAGGCAGACACAAATTAACCCATTTAAATTTTGACCTTTGCATCCTTTTCCCTTTTAGCCTTTCTTGACCATAGGGAGTTTTTGATGCATTGTTCAATTTTGCTAATCAGTTTCTTATACAAGTATAAATACATAGACTGATGAAAATTGAGATTCCTTATAATTAAGGATATGAGTTGAAGTCTCCTACTAGAAAGAAAATCTATTATGCCAATTATTGATTTTATCCTTAAACCTCTCCAGGTGAGGTAAGCAATCTGTAAATCTGAGCTTCCTGGTGGTAATAAGTACCCCTAGATATTTAAAGCGATCATAATTGATAAATAGACTAGTAATGGATCCTAGGGCCTTAAAATTTTGAATGTTAGAGGAAATATGCAACAACTCTTGCAAGTATTAAGCTACAATCCAAAGAGCTGAGAGAACTTATTTAGGATTCTCATAACGAGCCTTAAGCAGTGAGGATCTGTTCCACAAAACAAAACTACATCATCTGCAAAATTTCAATGCAATATTGATAAAAGAGGGCATGCAAATGGGATTAAGACTAAAGTTCAATGAAAATGGATTAGTGGGATGAGAGGAGATCACAAGACTAGTAAAGGCTTTGATGCAAAATGAAAGCGAAGCTAGTAATATTCGTCGGTCAATTAACATGTTGAAGGAAGCTGCAGTTAGGGCTGTAGGCAACGAGGGAGCCTCCACCAAATCTCTCAGAGAAGTGGTTGATATAAGTGGAAGAATAAGCATAAATAATAAGGGTTCGTTTCAAGATTGGTTCCATCCTATATCTTTCAGTTTCTTAAATTTTAGGCTGGGCATGTACCCAAACCCAGCCCACTCTGTTACCAACTATAAGGACTTGCCTTGAGTAAGAGCACATGATCATTGAGTTTGTCATTGCAAACTTTAAATTGCCCAAGTCAATTTCAGATTGTAGTAATAGCTAGATACCAAAATAGATGTGCTAAAAGAAAGATCCACAACATTCAATTTATGTATTGGTTAGAGGTAGAAAGTATGAATATAGAGTATAAGAAAAGAAATAGCAAAGCATACCGCTTAATCCACTCACTTAAGCATGACAAGACCAATTATTGAGCTTAAACACATTTCTTGGCTTCAGTTATTAGTTTTTGTACATTATCCATTGAATATAACATAACGTCCTCACAATGAAAAGCTAACATCAAAAGAAAAATATGTTAATCTCAATCTTTATACTTGTTTTCCTTGAGAAAAATAAAATGTTCAAATTTTCTGGAACGGTTGAGGTTGACCACAACTCTCCCTATTATATGAATTTTTTTAAAGGTTATAGTAAAATATATAGTCTCAAATCCGATGGAGCCTTAAGCTAGACTTAGGGACAGGCTCGAAAAACACAAAGATCGATAAAAATACCACTTGGAGAGTTTGGAAGGATAAATTCCTTACTAAATACTTTTTTTAATCTAAGATAGCAAATAATCTCTAATATATATATATATATATATATATATATAGTCATCACAAACAGCCGTGTAAGCAATGTTATGAATACCGTACCGAGCTCGGTACCAGATTGAGTTCTGGAACGGAACTATATCGGTACCGATTGGTACCGGGCAGGGCCATTCCTATAGTTTTATAGGCCCTGGGCGAAATTAAAAAAAGGCCCCAATAAATCGACAATATACTTAAGTTTACATATTTGTATGAAACATAAATGATTCAATTTATAAGTTCAAATCTATTCTTTAACGAAGTAATTATCATACCCACAACAACTAGAAAGTAATTAACCCTGAAAGAATCCTCAGTTGATTGTATTTCTTCATTATGGTTAATTTCTCAAATTGTCGTTTTCTAATAACACAACGTCTAGTTGGAAATGTAGGCTCTATATTTATCTCAAGCTCAAGACTTTTAGCAATATTCATACTAGAGCGCTAAATCCTTCATCTCTATATTTCTCAAAAAATATATGTAAAAATTTTCCAATAATAGAAATTTGCCAATACTAGATAATGTAATGAATACAAATGGCTAATTAACTTTGGTGGCAACAACCTTAAATACATCAAACCCGACCCCTTTTTTCCTGATCAGATCCTTATTCGATTCGATTAGGTTTGAACCGAGACCAAATGACGTTATTTTTTGAACTAAGCTAGGCAACTCAAACCCAATTCAAAACTCGATTAACTCAAATATATATATGATCATTGACATTGAGCCATGTTAGGTTAGGTCAGATTGATTTTGTCAACTCCATATGAGATTATTCAAAATTCTCTGATCCTGCTCCGACCAGATGATGAATAAGCTCGAGTAAAAACTTTTGGACACTCGCTTCCCCTTGTTTGCAGTCGGCTAATTGTCTCTCAAGATCGAATTCTCTAGCCACATTGATTTGTTTATAGATTTGTTGAAGGTGAAGCCACATCTCGGAAGCCAAAGTGAAAGCACGCAAGCCAATTGCAATATCAACTTGGATTGAATTTATTAACCAGGTAATTACCTTAGCATTATTAGACCAGTACGTCTCCTTTTCTTTTGCATCAGTGGGCTCAGGTGTGGTTCCTTCAAGCATGCCGAGCAGACCCTTGCCTTGCACATAGACACGGAAATGAAATTCCCATATGGAGAAATTCTTGCCATTGAACTTGGTGGACAACAAATCATTGTTATGAGAATCCATATGATCAAGGAATAAAGAAACTGACACGACGAGTGGACTAAGAGAACACAAAGATATATATGAGAGAGATAAACACAGAGAACTCGAAAGATAGATCGAATCAGAACCTTCGCTCTGATACCAAGTAAGAACAAGAGAAAATCAGAGAATTTTGAATAATCTCATATATCCATTTGTTTACAGAGCTCTGCATATATGCAATGAGCCAGAGTTAATCTCTCCACCAATTAAGCCTACAAATCTGTATAAACCAAAAATAGAATCCCATAATTTAAGCTCAAGATATTCACACAATCAACACGTGATTTCTATCATTAATACTAACGTCATTTTATATGTACCTATTCTAAATTTGTTATCGCTGAAAAACGTCATCCTTTTATATAGATGTACATATAAAATGGGTAAATGTTGCATGAAACAACACATTTGCAAGCACATCGCCAATTCATTTAGCAGCTCCAAAGAAAGAGTCCCGCCACTTTTAATCGAGTTAGACTATGAGATGCGAGAACTTTTCATGTATGTTTCATCATATGAGTTGCTGAAATATTTGATGTTTGAGAAATAATTTTTGTTAAATTGTATTATTTATAACATTAAAATGAATTAATTGTGATATAATGAGAAGTGATACATCCAAGATGCAGCAAAAGTTCAATTCAATTCTTTACGTATAACTTTTGATCAAAACATTGTATTGAGTTAGAGTCAAGAAATTATGACCTGATAGTGGTGTACTTTTTTTAAAATTGGTATTCGTCTAGCTAAACAAATTGATCGTCCCATGATTTTTAGCTTTTAAAAATATGAATTGTTGATTTTTATCAACAGTTTTGGTGTTTTTAGGGTAAGGGGAACGTAAAGAGCATTATAAGATGCTCTTACAAATATAATACAACAACAGTTTTGGTGTTTTTAAGGGTAAGGGGAACGTAAAGAGCATTATAAGATGCTCTTATAAATATAATACAACTACGATGTTGTGGTGGTAAAAGAGCTTGACCAACTACGATAATGCCTGATGGTCATGAAGTTGGAGAACTAAAGACACCGAGGTTAAGTTAATTATCACTTGTTCTTGCTCAGTCAAGAAAATAAAAGATTTACACAAGAAACTAAGTCTAATGATTTTGACAGTTCTGAGTTGTATAACACCTGCATCTTCTCAAATCTTAAGCTTATCTTCAATGGCACCACTACTTTAGCAGCATGGACAGAGCAACTAAAGCCGATAACAATCAATAGTGATAGCATTTATTGAAGAGTAATTTTATCAAGTCCAGACTCTTGAATATAACTTTGAACATTTCAAGCTTTTTGATGACAGATTCCATGAAAGAAGTTTATAGTCACTAGTGTTTTTCTTTTTTGTATTATATTTCTAACCATCCAGTCATAATAAGTAAACCTTATGTCTCTATTTTTCCAAATCCTAACATAACTTAACAATGGTTTTAAGTCGTACATTCATCTTTTATATTCCTCTAAAAATATGTTTTCATATAAGATTGTCTATCGTAGATATGATTGATTTCAAGCTGTCGATTTCATGATCTTTCTCTAGAATATGACATGAATTCAGCATACTTGTGTCCCCTTAATCGTGGATTCTGTAGATGATTATGATATTCGATCAGGGGGATCCTTCAAAAGTTCTAAAAAGAAAGCTCAAAACTACAACAGTAATAGCATATGCATCCATAACCGTCGTTGAACCATCATCACCAAATATTGCTACATTATATATCTCTTCGGATCCACCAGGTAAGTGTCTAGGTAACCCTACCATTTTTATGTCTGGTACATAGATTTTTTATTTTTGATCAATTGATTATATGTCTTTTGATACTACATCTGTGTCAAAATTGAAACCATCTGAACAATTTGTTGTATCTACAATCAATGCTACTGAAGCTATTGTTATTGGTAAAGGTTCATTATCTCTGGACAAACTAAACTTAGACTTTGCTCTTATAGTTCCATCCCTTAATTTTAATTTGAAAAGTTACAAGTGTTACCACCCACCATCTCGCAAGGTTTATACTACTATGGATGTTAAATTTTAAGAACATAAGATGTATTTTCCTACCACCAACAACAAGTAAGGGAGAGAAGTATTGACTTGCAATTCTATGGCCATTAAATTAACAACACCACCCAGTATAAATTTCGCTAGCACGCGATGTCTAAAGAGGTCTTATAATACGCAACTTTGTCCCTAATTAATAGAAAGACTGTTTTCAAATAACCAACATGTATGAATGAAAAATATAAATATAAATAAAAAGAATACAAATAAAATATGAATAAATAAATAAACAACCATAAAATTATAAATAAATATTGAAATGAAAATGAAAATGAAAATAAAAATACTATGGAAAATAGACAAATAGATAAAAACAAATATATATAATATATAATACTGAAAGAAATAAAAGAGATAAAATAAAATAAAAATATTATTAAAAGTAAAAATCATAGTAACACTAATAATCATAGATATAACGATATTAATACCACTAAAGAGAATACTAAATATTCTAATAATAATGCTAATAATAATAACAATAACAATAATAATAATAATAATAATAATAATAATAATAATAATAATAATAATAATAATAATAATAATATACAAGTAATAAGTAATTACTGCTTAGGCTGACTATAATAGGCAATAGGTAAAAGATATTCGAGAGCTACCAAGATCTCTTTATGAGGGATTCTTTACCCAAATTTTAGCATGTCAAAGTTTTTTGTTGTGGGTCGTGTCTTTGGTAAGTTCTAACATTAGCAAATCATTCTCGATCACCTCCCTCCAATTCTTCTTAGGCCTCCCTAATTTTCTCTTACAATATCTAAGTACGATACTCTCACATCTTCTCACTAAAACGTTTGGGTGTCTCCTCTTAATATGTCCAAACTTTCTAGGCCTTGTCTTTCTTAATTTTTCTATAATATTAGCTACCCTTATTTTGTCCCTTACTATTGCATTCCTGACCTTATCCCTTTTAGTAAGATTGCATATCTAACGAAGCATCCTCATCTTCGTCACCATTAGCTTGTGGCTATGAACTTGTTTGATAGGCCAATACTCCGCCCATAGAGCATGACCGACCTAATTGTTAAATGATAAAATTTGCTTTTAAGCTTGAGGGGTATCTTCTTGTCATTCAAAACTCCTAAAGCACCTCTCCATTTAAGTCGTCCGGATCTGATCCTATGAACTATGTCTTCAACAATTTCTTCGTTGCTCTGGATGATAGATCCTAAATATTTAAAACACTTCTTTTACAAGATAGCTTCTGACCCAATCTTTACCTCTACATTTGTAACTCCCTATGTCCCGAAAAGTTTCACTCTACTTACTCAGTCTTTGTCCTACTCAACCAAAAATCCTTTGACTCTAACGTATCCCTCCAAAATTTAAGCTTGACATTAAACCCCTCTTTTATCTCATCTATTAAAACAATGTCATCCGCAAATAATATACACTAAGGTACAACCTCTTATATGTTCTTGGTGAGCTCATCAATTACTATGGCAAACAGAAAGGGACTCAAAGCAAAACCTTGGTGCAACTCAATATCTATAGAAAAATACTAAGTGTCTCCTCCTATCGTCCTTACCTTAGTTTTTACACAATTATACATATCCCTAATAATATGTATGTAGGTTATTGAAACCCTTTTGACTTCTAAATACTTTCACATGATTTCCTTTGGAGCCTTATCTGATAAAGGAAACACATGCAAGAGGGGGTGAATTTTTTGTATAAAAATATTTCGCAAATTCTTTCAGTTCATATAATAAATAGATCCTAGTTAAATAAAGACAGTAGGAGCCTGTCAGACGATAAAGTATTTTTAAGTGACCCTTTTGTGGTCAGACGATATTTTTATATGTCAGACGATAGGACCCTACTTAAATGAAAGAAGCCTACTGAATGATAAATCCTATTAAAATAATTTAAAAACAAAAGGAACCTGTTAAAACTAAAAGGAACCTCTTGTAAGTTGAAAACAGAAGGAGCCCCTTATAAAAATGAAAAAACCTCTTGTTAAAAACAACATACAAACACAATATAATGCAGAAATTTTAAAAGTTAAAGAGAGAGAGAAGAAAGACACAGTCAATTTATACTGGTTCGGATTACAACCCAAGCCTACGTCCAGTCTTCAAGTATCCAACTCGAGTGTTTCACTACAAAAACTGAGTATTAAATTTCACGAACCTCTCTAAGCTGACAAGTACATAATTTTCAAAATTCTTCAACCTTCCACATTCGAAGTATATAACAAGCTTTTAAAAAGCTCACAAAAAACAAAATAACAATTTCTCTCTTGATAGATTGATTTCACTTTCTAAAGAACAATAGTAATGATACGATTCTCAAGAATATAGATATTGCTCAAAATGTTTTGACAATCTAAATATGTTCTTTCTACTTCACAAGTGTTGTTGCCCTTCCTTAAATAGTCAATTTCTTTAACTAGTTGTTGCTTCACTCACATCTTTAGTCAACTGAATGGATTTAACTCTGAATAACTTCGATGTCATCTTTGCTAAAAATCTTCCAATAATCACGGAGCTAATGTATGACCTTCATAATTAGTAGGATCATTTCAGATAAACCATTTCTAATAAGGTAAGTTCATAAAAAAAGGTTCCTACAAGAGAAAACATATTTACTATGATTTTATTTCCTTTTGAGAATAAGATCGTTAATTGTACAAGGAAATAAATCCAATTTAAATTTTGAAATATTATACAGTTATCATTAAAATTGTTAAATATAAACCTAACAATCTCCCCCTTTTGATGATGATAAGCAATAATATATATATTTTTCAAAATTCAAAGAGATAATAGATGATTTCGAAAGATATCTTTGACTTTTATATGGTCAGACATAATTAACAGGAGCATGTCTCTTAAAAAAGGAACCTATCATTTATATATCACAGATTTTCACAATTTCAATAGCATAATCAATCACATATAGTTGAGCAGTATTGAGAAATACGCATTGAGAAATATATCATCATATATGCAAAAATATATCATACAAACTCTCTCCATTTGTCATTATCAAAAAGAAATAAAGTATAGGGAGGAAATAAAACAGAATGAAATAGAGGAAAAAAAGTAAATGATGCATCAAACAAAACCATCAGTATAAATAAGCCAGGCAGAAAGCAAGTATCAACAAAGTTATTGAACAGATTCAAGGATTCTTCTGAGTACAATCTGCATGTCAAGAAGTTGATTCTGTATGCTATCTATTTGTTCTCGCATTTGTTCTTGATGGCTTGAATATCCTTCAGCTGTTATTGAAGATTTGCACTATTTTCATCCTGTGGAGGAACAAGGGTTTGTTGGTCTGGAGTAGATCAAATTTTTCTTATACTTTTTCAAATCTTTTGTCTACCCAGACATTGTTTTGCATTCTGTATCCAAATTAATAAGGAATAGAAGGGTGAAACTTAGCCGGTACATACCAATTCAAATTAGCAAAAGGAACTCCGTAATGATTGAAGATCTTGGAGAGCAACATTCAATAAGGTAGGTAACCGTTGGTATTCTTATGATTCCCTTTATCTACCATTAACCTCAAGGTCATAGCTGAAAGATTCATTATGTTCCCTTTTAGTATATTGTACACCACATAGGTTTCCAACAGACTGCACCTTTCAACTGAGCAAATCTTAGGAAAATTTGAAGTAGTTGAAAGCGATGCAAGGCATCGTGATATTAGGTCTAATTGTCTGCTCCAGGGTCTCCCGTCTTTGGTGTTTTCAGCTGAAGGAAAATGAATTTGACAACTTCGACTAACTTCAGATCATTAACATCCCAGTTATGATAAGGAAAATTAGTTCTCCCCATAGGAGCTACTTCCAGTATATCTCCTAAGATTTCCTCATAAATTAAAATTTCCCATTTATTCACCCATGAGACAATGACTAGTTGTCTATTAATTTCTTCCTTTCTCATATGTGTGTAAAATATCCTGACTAGCTCATCCCACACTGTCTCATTTAATTTCAGAAAATTTTCCCAACAAATAGCAACAAAGTACTGAAAGATAGGTATACTATGTCATCAAACGTCATAGGAGGTAAGATCTGCCCAACAATCACCTTTCTTTTCTTATATTGCATTTTATAACGAACTTCAGCTTCCGTTGATTGAAATATTTTTTGTGGTATTGATGTCTTTCCTTTTTGTGCAGCTATTTTTATCTTCTTTGGCCTTTTTTTTGGAATCATTTCTTCATAACACAACTTATTTCTATCAATAGTTTCTTCAATCACATGCACTTTTCCCTTCTCTTTTTCTTCTCTTTTTCTTTTTCTGGATTCTTCTTCCTTTTTATTTTTAGCATCAGGGTATTTTTAGTTCAGAAATTTTCTCAGCTTGCTTTGCAATATTTCCACTGGTTTGTGGTTGTCTAATCATCCTAGAATGTTCTTCATCTAAGTCATCTTTTATTACCCAGTGCACTTCTGATACTTGGGGCTTAGAGGAGATAGGTTCAGTAATATGAGCTTCACCATGAATATTAGTAGAAGATGGAGTTTTCTTTTGTCCTTTTGATCTATTTCATGCCATTGTAAGAGCAATGGATGAGGTTTAGAAGATTTGAGATGAAAAATAGAAAGTTAGAATGCAAAGAGTCAAGAGCAACACTTCCAAGAACAATGAGGGTGAGTAGGGAAAAGAAGTTTGTTTCTGGCATATTAGGCGTTTCTTGACCGTTGATCTCGTGTGAAGACGAAAAATCGTACGCTAATACAAGAAGTGTGATTGTTTGTGTATCTTCTAACAGTCGTACAGCCGCTTGTCAGAACTTTGCGCCCGTCTTTAAATGCTGAAACGACAAAAATTACCTTTTTAGTACACACGTCATTTGGAACATTAACTCGAGAGATGCCTTATAAAAGTAAAGGAGCCTTCTAAAATGAAAGGGCCTTCTAAACTAGAAGGGGCCTACTATACTAAAATAGGAATTAGAATAGAATGAGCTTGCAAAGACTTGTAGCAGAGAACATTCATGCAAAAACAACATCAGAGAGTTTGCACATTCCAAGCTCTTTTCTTAACACGCAAAATCTATCTTCAGAAAATGGCTTGGTGAAAATGTCAGCTACTTGATTCTCAATATTAACATGCAAAAGATCAATTGTTCCTTCTAAAACATGATCTCTAAGAAAACAATGTTTGATTTCTATATGCTTAGTCCTAGAATGATGCACAAGGTTTTTAGAAATATTTATAGCACTCATATTTTCACATAATATAGGAATGTGAGAAAAGTTTAGAGAAAAATCCTATAGTTGATGCTTCATCTATAAGATTTGAGCACAACAGTTGGCAGCTATTATGTATTCCACTTCAGTCGTCGAAAGCATTGTGCAATTTTACTTCTTGCAAAACCAAGATACTAGACATCCTCCAAAAAATTGACAGTGACCACTTGTGCTTTTCTAATCAACTTTATCACCTGCATAATCTACATCACACTTGCCCACTATTTCAAATGAATCAGTTTTTGGATAACATAGTCAAAAGTCCATAGTTCCGTGGAGATATCGAAAGATTCTTTTGACTTCTTAAAGGTGGCTTTCTTTTGGATTTGATTGAAAGCATGCGTAAAGACACACACTAAGCATAATGTCTAGTCTTGAGCTTGTAAGATATAATAATGATCTAATCATTCCTCTATACTTTGTCTCATCTGTAGCTTTTCCTTCTTCATGTTTATCAAGTTTAGTTCCAGTATACATGGGAGTACCTATCGATTTGGCATTCTCAAAATGATATTTCTTAATGAGTTCCTTTGTGTATTTATCTTGGCTGATGAAGATTCCATTTTCAGTTTGTCAGATTTGTAATCTGAGAAAGAATGATAATTCTCCTATCATGCTCATTTCAAGTTCCCCCTGTATTAATGCCGAGAATTCTTCACAGAAAGCATTATGAGTAAATCATTCTCCTTTCTTTTAATAAATAAGGTTTTATCAGCCTTTCCTCTTTCAAAGTTATTCTCAAGCATAAAGTTACTTAACCTCTCATACCATGCTCGAGGAGCCTACTTTAAACCATACAAAGCTTTGGTTAACTCCATCACGTAATCCGGATGGTTTTCATCTTCAAAACCTGTGGGTTGCTTAAAAAATACTTCCTTGTTAATGTAACCATTTAAGAATGCACTTTTAACATTCATTTGGACCAACTTGAAGTTTCTATAGCATGCAAAGGCAAGTAAAATTCTAATCGAATCCAATTTAGCAACATGTACATAAGTTTCATCAAAATCAACACATTCCTGTTGATTGTAACCTTAAGCTACAAGTCTAGCTTTGTTTCTTACCACCTTATCGTTTTTTCAAGTTTTTTTTTGAAATACCCACCGAGTCCCAATGATTGACTTGTTTTGAGGACGAGGTAAAACATTTCAGACTTTGTTTATGTCAAGTTGATTTAGTTCGTCTGGCTAAAACTTAGTTTTTATTAATAAGGACTTCTTCAACGGTCTTTGGTTTTATTTGTGAGATGAGAGCCTCAAAGTTGTTCTGGAACGATGATCTTGTTCTTAGACTTTCAGAGGGATCTCTAAGAATATATTGACGTGTATCATGATCTCTCCATTCTCTCAGTGTTTTTTGTTGCATAGGCTCCTACTGAGACGAAGGAGCCTTCTCAGCAAGAGCCTGCTCTGTTCTAGCTTCAAAGGGGCCTTCTAAATTTTGTAAGTATAAGGGTATTATTGGTGTAGTTTGATTCTCCAATGTATTTTTAAGAATCAAAAGATGTTCTTCATCATCTGAAGCAGCTGCTGTTGTCGATGGTAGTGCTTCATCAAATATCACATGTATCGATTCTTCTATCTTCTTTGTTCTTTTGTTATATACTCTAAATTCTTTACTAGCGATACCGTATCTTAGAAAAATAGCTTCGTTTGATCTCGCATCGAACTTTCCAAGGTTGTCTTTTCCAATGATTAGAACGAAACACTTGCAGCCAAAAGCTCGAAAGTAAGCAACGTTTGGTTTTCTTCCTTTCCACATCTAATAAGGGTCTTTTTCAGAATAGGTCTTATAAGACATCTGTTGAGTACATAATAGGACAAGAGAAGTTGTGAGTTATACCATTGTTGTCAAAGAATTCTTCAAACTTTCTATTATCAAATTCTCCTCCATAATCGCTTCGAATTGAAGTGATGCAGTACCCTTTTCCTATTTGAATTTTTCTACAAATCTCAAACACTTTAAAGGCATCATCCTCATTTGATAAGAAATAAACCCATGTAAATGTGGAGTAATCATCTACTAGAACAAAACCGTAATGTTTACCACTAAAACTTTGAGTCCTAATAAGACCGAATAAATCCATGTGCACAAGTTAAAGTGGTTGTCTAGTAGACACCATATTTTTAGGAGGAAAGCTGTTTTTGACTTGTTTACCTTTTAAATAAGCCTCACAAACCTGATTACTTACGAACTTTAAGGTCAGTAGTCCTCTTACTAACTCGTTTTTGGACAACTTTGATAGAATACTCATGCTGGCATTTCCAAATCTTCTATGTCAAATAAACGAATCCTTTTCTAGAGAGATAAAGCACTTAACATTTTGTGAGGGCATGTCTTCTAGTTGAGCACAATGTATATTCTGATTTCTAGGACCAATAAACACAATATTATCATTATAAATATCGACAATTTCACAATGAGACGCATAGAAAATGACTTTGTAACCTTTGTCATATAGCTGACTCACACTTAACAGATTATGTTTCAAATTATTAATAAAGAGAGCGTTATCAATAGAGGTAAAGTCAGAATTACCAATTTTACCAATTTCGGTGACCTTTGCTTTATTTTTATCTGCAAAGACAACATTATCTTTGTCTTTTCTTTCAATGTAATTGAAGTGTGATATTTCACCTATCATGTGTCTCAAACATCCACTATCAAATATCCACTAATTCTCCCTTTTCTCTGTTTTGAAACACATCTACAAAAAACATTATCTCATTTTAGGTACCCAAATTTTTCTGGCTCATTCCTTGTTTGTATTTTGACCTTTCGATCTACAAAAATACATATGAGATAATTTCTTTTTATGAAAATTACAAGAATGAATAATGTGACCATGTTCACAATAATCGCACAAAACACATGAATGATAGTTGTTATGATTTTTGCAACTTAGCATGTTCTTGTTGTTTTGGCTATAGCTGTTGTTGGATTTAACAAAGAAGTTTTTGTATGTCTTGATATTGTTATTTTTATTGTATCTTATTCCGGCCTTACCAAAAATGTGTTTACCGCTACCAATGAATGCATCAAGATTCTTCCTTCCATCAGCAAAATTTTCCAGATCTTTCTCTGAAGATCAAATCTTTCTAGCACTTTTCTCCTTTTCAAGTTCTAAGGCGGCAGCTTTTTCTTCTAACTATTTTACCTTATCATAATCATATTTTAGCAACTTATTTTCTAGCTTAGCTGCTCTTTCTTCCAAAGCTTCCTTTTCAAAAACCTTTTGCTTATAGTCAATTTCAAGAGACATATTCTTGATTGCCAAATTTTCATTCGCAGATTCCATTTATTTAATCTTAATGTATCATTGCTTTTGGACTTCTCAACTTCTTTGAAATACTTTACCGTCATCCTTTTATACTGATCATACAATTCATGTATGCAATTTTCAATTCATCAACTTCAATATTAGAGTCATAATAATATGCCTCATCATCTCCTGATTCAACCATGAAGCAAACATTGCTGACCTCTTCTGGTTCTTCTCCTTCAAAGTTTTTATAATCCTCATCTGACCAAGCTGCAGTCATCGCTTGCTTTCTGGATTTTTGTTCTCTGAAGAAGAGGACATTCTGGTCTTGTTTGTCCATGATTCTTACATTGATAGCATATGATTTGATTATTTTGTGTATTGTTATTGTTGCTACTGCCTTTTTATATGAACATGTTGTTTCCAACTTTCTTGTTTCCTTCTCTTTTGCCTTTTTATATGAACATGTTGTTTCCAAGTTTCTTGTTTCCTTCTCTTTTCTTTATCATCTTTTTTTTAAAAGCGGTCATATTTTCTAACCATAAAGTTGAACTCGTCATCTCCATCTATTTGCAACTCAGTGTCACTTTCATCACCGTTTGATTTGTCAGTTGTTTTCAGTGACATTCTTTTCTGTAGGAAGATCCTTCATCTCGCCTAAACTTGGTTTCATGGATCATCAAATTTCGACGTAGCCAGTCGAGTGAAATAGTGTCTAAATCCTTTGTTGTTTATAGAGTTGTCACCTTAGGTCTCCATTCCTTTGGTAGTGGCCTCAGAATCTTTGTTACGAGCTCATCATTGGGATATATCTTTCCCAAGTTCTTTAGGGATGTGATGATGTTGTTGAAGCGTCCGAAGAATTCGTCTATGGTCTCTCCCTGTTTCATGCCAATAGTTTCGTACTGATGTACTAAAAGACTTATTCTATGCTTCTTTACCTCATTTGTTCCTTCAAACATGACTTGAAGTTTGTCCCACATTTCTTTTGTTGTAAAGCAGTAGGATATCTTTTCATATTCTTCTAGATACAACGCACATATTAGGTGATTTCTTGCCTTAGTGTTTAGATCATTAGATGTGCATTTCTCCTGTCAGCATCAGACTATACTTCTATGTTATCGGAAATGGGAATTGTAGCATCAACTTTAATTGCTTGCCACACTTTGATATCTACAGATTAGAGATATATGGTCATTCTCTCTTTCCAGTATGAGTAGTTGTTTCCATAGAAGTGAGGAGGCTTTGAGACGGATTGTCCTTCAAAACTTCTCAAGGTGTTTGACGTGATCTATCATGTATTGTAAAACACAAAAATGTGAAACCTTTTTCTGATACCAAATGATAAAGCAAACACACGCAAGAGAGAGGGTGAATTGTGCAAGTTCTTTCAGTTCGTATAATAAATAAATCCTAGATAAATAAAGACAGTAGGAGGCTGTCAAACAATAAAGTCTTTTTAAACCACAGGAGCTTGTTAGGCAATATGAGCCTTTTATGGGATAGGACCCTATTTAAACGAAAGGAACCTACTGAATGATAAATCCTATTAAAACAATTTAAAAATAGAAGACACTTGTTAAAAATGAAAGGAACGTCTTGTAAGTTGAAAACATAAGGAGCCTCTTATAAAAATGAAGGAGCCTCTTGTTAAAAACAACACTCACACACTATAAAGCGAAAATTTAAAAGTTAAAGAGAGAGAAGAAAGGCGCAGTCAATTTATACTGGTTCGGCTTACAACCCAAGCCTACGCACAGTCCTCAAATATCCAACTTGAGTGTTTCACTATAAAATCGAGTATTAAATTTGACGAGTCTATCCAAGCTCACAAGTACATATTTTTCAAGATTCTCCAACTTTCCACACTCGAAGTCTATAATAAGCTTTTAAAAGCTCACAGAAAAATAAAATAACAATTTCTCTCTTAATAGAGTGATTTCACTTTCTAAAGCACAATAGTAATGGTATGCTTCTCATGACTATAGATGCTGCTCAAAATGTTTCAACAGTTTAAATATGTTCGTTCTACTTCACAAGTGTTATTGCTCTTCCTTAAATAGTCAATTTCTTCAACTAGTTGTTGCTTCATTCACATCTTTAGTCAACTGGATAGATTTAACTCTTAATGACTTCGATGTCATCTTTGTCAAAAATCTTTCAGTAATCACGGAGCTAATATATGACCTTCATAATTAGTAGGATCCTTTCGAATAAATCATTTCTAATAAGGTAAGTTCATAAAGAAGGTTCCTATAAGAGAAAATGTAATTATTATGATTTTATTTCCTTTTAAGAATAAGATCGTTAATTGTATAAGGAAATAAATCCAATTTGAATTTTGAAATATTATACAGTTATCATCAAAATCATTAAATATAAATTTTGAGCCAACATTATCATACACCTTCTCTAAATCAATATGAGCCACACTTTTCATGAACGTAAAACACCTGAACCTAAACCTAAACACATGAACCAGAACTTGAAAACCTAAACAAATGGACATAATTATTAAATTCAAACACTTGAACCTGAATTTGAATCTAAATCTGAATCTTTTGATTAAAATAATAGAGTTGAACTAGAAGGAGTTGAACCATATTAGACATTACCTAGTCTTGATACTTCTAGTGCACGAAAGCCATCTCCACAAACTAAAGTTTAGGTAAATCTTGAATCTTCACTTCTACTACCTCCTAATCGTACCACAAGAGGAATTCCTAGAGTTGCATATAGAGGTATGGCTAAAGGATTGTGTGAGTTATTATAGATAAAAAATTTATTACAAGAACTCAAAATTCCATTCAAACTGCTTATAAGTTATATTGTGATAAAAAGGCCGCATGTGACATAGCCCATAATCCTATTCAATCTAATTGTACAAGACATGTAGAAGTTAATGGTATTTTCTTAAAGAATAGCTAAAAGCAAAGGTAATTGAGGTTCCTTATGTTCGGTCGGATAATCAGCTCCTTACTAAGGCATTATCACGCAAAAATTTTCACCAAGCATTAAACAAGTTGGGCATGCAAAACATTTATACACCTAACTTAAGGGGGAGTGTCGAAGATTGCATAATAATCTCTTAAATTGTTGTAATTGTATGTTTGTAATTATCTCTTACCATATTTCTTTCTTAAATTTTAGGAACAAGTTATACAAACCTCTATAAAAAGATTATATACCCTACAAACCTCTATAAAAAGAATACATAGCCTATTTTACATATATAAAATGTAGAAAAACATTTTTTCACATATTAAAACACGCGATACAATCATGTCTCTAGATGTGTCTTCTAAAAAGATAACTTGGTTATATCAATAAGCTCTTGTGTTTACCTCTGATCGTAAAACTGAATATACCTTAGGTTACACCCATACAATAAACAGGTATTGAAGAATTTTGAGAGTCAATGGCTTATCTTTCATTAACTACTAGAAAGCAATATATAGACATTCATGTACAATATTCACCGCTAAAATAACAACCAGCACTAGGAAATCTTTTCCTAATCTAACTCCTATAGAACTCCTAAATTAGGAAACTAGAAAATACAAAAACTGTTATAGTTACATATTTATCATAATCGCATATTTCCGAATATGTATCAACCCAAACGGCTTACGAGTCATACACAACAAAATTATATTAAAAGACACTGTAAGTTAGCTATATATCAGTGGAACACATAACCGTAAATGTTGTATAAGGGAGAGGCATAGGTAAATCACTTATTCATGCCATATAAATGATTGTTCAATCGAGGTTTGAATAATAGGTAGAATGCATTAGATTGTCTGAAATGATGGGATGACCAACCAAGATATTCTTGGATAGGATTAAAGGACGAGGTCTGCTGGTGCCTATAAGTCATAGTTCAACTGGTGGATTTCTAAGCCATATTGATTGGAACTCAACACTAGAATGCATCAGGGTCGTTCCCAATATTTTATAGACGCTAGCCAAAGTAAAAAAAATGGGCCCCTATTTTTGCCTATTTTTAGGCTCTTATAAAGAATTTTTAAAAAAGCAAAATATGGGCCTTTATTGTTCTCTATAAGATCAAGAGTGAGTCTTATTTTATTTTTTTTATGAGAATAAAAATGGGTCATATTTTACTATTTATAAAGATGAGCCCTGGGCGGGTGCCTAGGCTACCCTTGCCCAGGGCCGGCCCTGGAATGCATAATGCATGAGGTTCCATTCATTGCTTGGCCATTCTTTGCAAAGCAAAAGTTCAACGCAACGTTGGTAACTAAGGGCCTACAAATTGCATTAAGACTAAAAGCCAATGAAAATGGAATAGTCGAACGATAGGAGATCGCAACACTTGTAAAGGCATTGATGCGAAATTAAGGCAAAGCTATTAATATTCGTTAGCAAATTAATACGTTGAAGAAAGCTGTGATTAGGGCAGTAAGCAATAAGGGAGCTTCCACAAAATCACTCATAAAAGTTGTTAAGATATGTGTTATAATATTTTGGGTATTATTGTAATTAGACAAACTTCATTATTTAAGGAAAATTATTAAGATGAGTATTCTACCTTATGTGGATACTTTGAAGATGAGGTTTATTCGAGCTAAAAACCTAGTCATTATAGGATTTAATTGAAATCAAATTGCCATATCTTGACTAAGATAAGTTGCAGATTTTTTGATGATGTTTTACTCTTCTTGATAGCTTATTTTGATAGCTTTTATCTATTTAAGGCAACTATTTTTTTGTGACATTATCTATATTAGACAGTTGTTTTTCTCTGCATATTGTGTGAATTTGTTGGGCTGAATTATGTAGGAAAAACGATTACAACATGATGACTTAGCAGCTGTAATTTTTGTGATCTTGAACTATTTTTGGTGGTTGCTTTTGTTTTGATTATGTCCAGATTGTGAGCTGCGTTTTTCTCCAAGGTTACATGATTTTCTTTGTTGTCGATTACTGTGTTTTGCATGAAAAACCTCCAAGTGTTTTTGGTGTGGTTGCAACTCTTTGTTTATAATGTGCATGGGATATTTCAGTGACATTATCAAAGGTTCATAGCAGATTTCTTAGTGAAAAACTTCTTATTCTTTCATTGAAGAAGCTACATTATTAGGGGAGTTATTTTTTATATCTCAAGTGTCTTTGTTTTTGTCCTTTATTGTTTCAATCACTTGAGTTATTTTATTATCTTCTTTTTATTATCAAACATTGTTAAGAAAATCCTCTGTTGAGATTAGCATGAGTTGGTCATTGTTATTGGGCACTTTCACGAGTTGTGAGAACGAAGGATAGTGTCAAAGGTATGGTGAGTGGGCTCTGTCATGTCTTGAGTGAAACTATTCTTGTTCTTTGGTAAAAGTGATTAAGCTAGGTGAGGGCCCCGTAGACTTAGGTAAGGTGTGTTGAATTGCATTACTAAATCTGTGGTGTTGATTTGTTTATTTCACGTTTAATTTTTTTGTTTTCATTTGTGTTAGAAAATTTACAGTTGCTGACAGAATTGTTGTATATCAAGCAACCACAGATACAGTTCAAAGCAACTGCAGTTGAACCAAAATTTTTGCGAAACTACATCCTTTTGGATTTTCAAGTGGTATCAAAACGGGTCACCGAATTAGAACGTGGTACATCAAGTTGGTGCAGATCTGTATTTCACAATTATGACTATAAGAGAAAAAGGCATCAATCACCAGGCTACCGCTGCTAGATGGTTCAAAATATCTTGCGTAGAAATCATGGATGAGAGTATTCATTCAGGCACAAGGAACAAAAGCAAGGAACTTGGTTTTAAATGGTTGGACACATCTGATGTTGACTGATGAAAAGGAAGAAGCAATACTTAGAGATCTATTTGAATGGAAAAGGGTTGAAGAAGAGGAAGCGCTTGGAAATTCTCAAACCATATACACCATCTTTAGTGTAGTTGATGAAGGTTGCTTTGCCATGATATCAACCTGTGAATTGGAGAAAGAGATATGGGAAACTTTGGAAACAATACATGAGGCATCAAAATCTACGATGGCCTTGAAACTCCAGATGTTGGCCTTTAGATTTAAAGAGTTGAAGATTGATGAAAATAAAACTACTAGAGACTTCCATGAGAGACTGTGTGGCATTGCAAACCAAGCACATTAACTTGGGAAAAATATTCAAATATGAAACTTGTCAAGAAGATATTGAGATCATTGCCTCTAAGAAAATCGCAGCTATCGAAGAAGCTCCTGATATTAATGAATTATCTTTGTATAAGGAAATTGGGATTCTTATCAACTTTGAGATAAATTTGTTAAGAGATAAACAAGAGAAGGATAAAGGATTGGCATTGCAAGCTAAAGTTGGAAGAGTCGTGAATGACTTAGGAAATGAATCCGATGAGAATGAGGATATAGTGTTATTGAAAAGAAATTTTAACAAGTGGTTAAAGAAGTTGAAGAAAATTATACTCGAGTTTAAGCAAAATGTAGAGTTCATCGAATAATAATTTTAACAACAAGTTAAAACTCATAAAGTTGAAAAGAAAGTGAATAAAATTCAATGTCATGAATGTCAAAGCTTCGTACATATGGAAGTAGAATATGTTAACACTTTGAAGAAGAGAAAAGAGAAGTCTTATATGATTACTTGGATTGAGAATGAATCTGAAAGGGTGTATGGAAGTGAAGAAGAATTAGTGAGCAATAATGTTGCGTTAGTTGCTTTACATAAGAGAAATCCAGTTACTTGCTTAATAGCAACCAAAGAAGAAACTGATGAACACGAAGACAAATTAGTCCAAAACTCTAAGAAAAACACAAATGATTCAATACAAAGTTTATGTTCAGATTATGACAGTGATGATAGTGATTCGAATTACAAAAAGGAGGATATTTGCAAAGCTTATGAGTTAACGTATGCTAAATGGGTCTAAACATGTAAAAAAAAAGAAGCTGAAGGAAGAAAAATCTACCATGAAGAACATCATTCAAGATCTAGAGAAGAAGTTGTTAGCTATAAGAGATGAGTTAAATGAAACAAAGTTGAAGCTGGTCAGTATGGAAAAAGGGATACGAATATTATATGGAGGTACCGAAAAATTAGAAAAGTTCATGGAAATAATTGGTAAGATTAAAGGAGACCTTCAATGTATTGGCTATAAAAGTGATTGTTTTAAGTTGAATAATGAGAAAAATGGTGCAGCCAGATCTGTCCAAGGAGAAATGTTAAAGAGGAAACAAAAATTTATACATACTTGTCACTTTTGCGGGGTAAATGGGCACATAAGGCTTAATTGTTACAAATTATTATAAATGATATTTCAGAGGGGTCAAAACCAAAAATCTAAACAGTCTTCTATGAATTTCCAGTAGCAACCCACATTACCTTAACATACTTAGGATAAAAAGCGTCAATTACAAACATACTTGTAAAGGTATTGATGTAAAATGAAGACGAAGTTATTAATATTTGTCACCGAATTAATATGATGAAGGAAGCTGCGGCTATGGCGGTAAGCAATGAGAGAACTTCCACAAAATCACTCATAGAAGTGGTTGACAAGTGGAAGAATACTACCTTGTTATCTCTTAGGTTTCTTTCTTCGCTTTCTAGATGTCAAGCTTTCAACTTCATCTTTTTTATCAAAGATGGAGTTTACAATGAGCAGATCCAATTAATAGGTCTTAAGACTGGTCCTGTACTGTACCTCTCCAACATTCTATTAATTTTATTTATATGTGAAAGAAAATAAATTTGATGAATTAGAAGTAGAATATCGTATTGATTTTCTGATATATGTTGCTTTACAACCCTTACTGTATTTATACATGGTCTGAGATAAGATGAAGTGTTTTGATTTTGATACAATCTCAACTACATGATCAAGTAGTGCATGATTTAATTTAAACTAAGATGATCAGATAATGTATGAGACTTATCTAAATTAAGATGAAATTATAATAGAAAAAGATTTAGGAAGATGAGTTGTTATCAGCCCCTACAAGCTAATGTTTGAAAGAACATTGAGCTTGTGACATAACATTAAAAAAGGAGTAGAAGCCAATGATTTGGTGAGAATGTCAACAAGTTGGTGAGAAGCCGATATACGACATATGTACAAAGATTTCTTGGCAACCAAATCACAGATAATATATTTGGTGCGAGTATGAGAGATAGGATCTACAACAAGAAACTTAGCAGCAATGTTGTCATAGTACAAAATTGGTTGAATATCAGAGAAGCCAAGTTACACCAGATAGAGAATTAAGCCAACATAGTTCAGCGGTAACTAAAGCAATCCTCCTGTATTCTGCTTCAATAATAGATCGAGCCACAGTAGGTTGTTTCCTAAAACTCCAAGAAATTAAAGAGGAGTCAAAGAAAATACAATAACCAAATGTAGATTGGCGATTTTCAGGAAACCCGACTCAATCAACATCAGATTAAGCAGTGATGGTTAAAGTAGAAGGTTTAGTTAAATGGAGACCATGGAAGGGGTAGAGAAAATATATTGAAGAATGTGTTTAACCGTGGTCTAATGGACATCAGTGGGACAATGTAAGAATTGTGAAACTTTATTAACAACAAATTGGATATCTAGTCTAGTGAGACAAAGGTATTGAACGGTTTCAATAGTACTATAGTATTCAGTAAGATTAGGAAGAGGAAAACCATGATTTTTAAGTGATAGAGATGAGGTAATAAGTGTGGAGACAGGTTTGGAAGATTTAAGGTGTGTGTGATGAAGGAGGTTATGAGTGTATTTAGATTATATGAGAAGAATGCCAGTGGGTGTAAAAATTGCTTTGATGCCTATAATGTAACAAAGAGGACCTAGACCTTTTATGATGAAAGTACAGTGATAAGCATCAATGATGGTTTGAATGAATTGTGGTGAAGAACGAGTCACCATGATATGATCCACATAAACAAGTAGAAAAGGGGTGTAAGAGTGTAAGTGGAGGTGGAGTGAATAAAAAGAGAGGTAAACAAGTAGAAAAGTGGTGAAAGTAGAGGTGGAGTGAATAAAAAGAGAGGCATCAGCTTTTGATGAAGTAAACCTAAGGTCACCAAGTTTATGACATAACGGGTGAAACCAAGCTCGAGGGACTTACTTGAGACTATATAGAGCTTTGTGTAGATGACACACATAATGAGGATGATAAGGATCAACAAAACTAAGTAATTGTTGCATAAAAACAGGTTCTTTTAAGTTGCTATGAAGAAAAGCATAGTTAACATCAAGTTAATGAATGGACCAATTTTTAGACAAGGCAAGTGTAAAAATTAGAAAAATTATGGTTGGTTTGACAACTCAGCTAAAGGTGTCAGTATAATCAAGGTCGAGTGATTGATGATAACCTTTAGCATCCAGAAAGGCTTTATAGTGGTCTAGGGAACCATCAGGATTATTAAGCTTTGTATGGAATACCCGCTTACACCTGACAATATTTGCACTTGGGGGAGGGGGAATAAGGGACGAAGTATTATTGTGACAGAGACCGTTGAACTCATCAAGAATGGCTTGTCGCTAGTGAGTAAATTTGTTTGATTAAGTTAAAAAAGTAAGGTTTGGATCAAGAGATGAAGAAACAGTGGTGTTGTAAGTAATATGGTCAGGAAAAGTTTTAAATAGGCAAGTGTTGTCCTGAGTGCAAGTCACTATTGGAGGAGAAGAGGAGGATAAGGATTAAGGAACAAATAGAATAGGTAGGGAAGAGGGTATAGGAGGTATAGGTGAGACAAAGATAGTCGAGACTGGTGAGAAGGGAGAACTAAATAGTGGTGGAGAAGCAATTGATAATTGAATTGGTAATGGTAAAGATAGAGAGGTGGTAGAAGAGGAGGAGAAGTTTGGGTGGAGCGTAGGAAATTGATTTTTAAGAAATCGAACATGTCGAGAAAGATAAATTTTATTTGTGGAGGGATCAAAATATTTGTACCTTTTATAATTGGAGGCATAGCTGAGGAATACACAGGGGATGGATTTGGATATGATTTTATCAGTTCTAGTGTGAGCAAGGAAAGGATAGCGTGTGCAACCTCAAATACGAAGATGATTAAGATTGGGAGGAGAGTTGAACAACAGTTTGTGAGAAGAATTGAAATTTAAGGTAAATGAGGGTGAAAGATTGCTAAGGAAAACAGCAATGGAAAAAGCTTCATACAAAAATTCTTTAGAAGAGAGCTGTGAACAAGAGAAGTGATTCCTATTTTAGTAATGTAACAAATTTTACGTTCAACAACACCATTTTGTTGTAGGATTTATGGACAAGAAGTACGAAGAGAAATGTTGTGAGTATTAACAAAGGTAGCATATGATCCTTTGATGAGTTAAAAAAACTTCATCACATTGAAACATTTTTATTTTTATTAAGAATAAGTTCTCAACAGTGGTTCTGAAAATTTGAAATTTTTGTAATACTTAAGACTTATGATCTAAAGGAAAAATTCAAGTATAACAACTAAAATTATCAATAAAAATTATAAAATATCTTGAACCAAAAAGTGATAACAAAGGTGATGGTTCTCAAATGTCACAATGAACAAGTTGAAGAGGTACAGTACGTACTCTAATGCAATACATACTCTAGTAAATGTAGGAAAAGAAAGGCGACAAATATTGATTTAAAGACATGAGTTACAATGAAGAGAACCAGATCATAACGAGACTAGGTCACCTATGCTAGCCCATATCATAACCCTTGATATGGATATGGGTTAGCATAGCTCTGTTCCTGACGTCATAGCACCAAGAATTAAAATTTTGCCACTTAATAGGTACAGTTCAGGCGTAGATAGATAGAAAATTACGTATGTGACGTACATGTAATGCATGCGTGGGAAGAAAAACACCTTCCCATGATGTGCTTTTAACACTTTCCCGTGCTGTTCTTACGAGTCAACTTAATTGTTATGAAAGTGGGCACTTTCCTTTCAACAATGGAATAATGGTCATCCAAATCGAGAAGCCTTTACGAGAGAAAAATCCAAATCCAAAAGGCACCACTTAACTGTTTGATCGTAGCTGACATTATAGCGTAACGTGTGCATCACCTAACCGTCACCATTGGACAGGAAAGTGTGCTTCAAAGATGACAAATAGCAATATATTGAATCTCGTCTGGTTTTATCTTCTTCATTTAGTTTTTTTTAAATTTTAAAATTATATCACTTACCCTTTAAAGTATTATTTAGTTATCATATAATTTTGTTTATTATATTTTTATTTTTCATGCATTATAATCAAATCTAAACAATTAATGATGAATTATTTAAAATAAAAAGATATAAATTAATAATATATAACAAATAATTAAATAATGCTACAAATGAATAAATAATAATTTTCAAGATAAGAAGATTTAAATAAATAAGTAAAACTACATGAATTTGAATATATTTACCCCTAATAATTTTATATTTTTTGTCAACCAAATCCATATTTTCCATTTTAAAATATTTTACTTAATGATTAAAATATATTTAAATTAATATTAATTTTTAAAATACTTATTTTTAATAAAAATAATTTTATTAATAAATTATTATAGTACAGCAACAAAGCCGTCTTTGTAACATCGATAGGTAATCGCAGGATAAGTTCAGCTACAGGCGATCAAATTAAAATACAAAGAAAATAACAATTAACCAGGAAAAAGGACAGAATGGCAATAATATTTAATAAATACATAATTAATATAATATATTTCACATACTTCAAGTAATTAAATTTAGAAACAACTCTCAACTACCGTTTTAATTGATAAACACGCAAAACGCAACTCTGCAAGTTATATCATAAACTTGGTCATATAGTATTTTTTTGGTACAGACTTGCTCATATAGTATTGATAATTATGTAGAGATGGATTTCAAACCAAATTTTACTTCAAACCAAATGTTTATATATTATAAATTAATAATATATAACATCAAGAAATTGAGGGGTAATTTTATATAGAAAGACAATATTTTGATTTGACGAGCTGAAAGTCTGAAAGTGACCCACAGCAGACACATGCATCACAGCATTGACATGGGGTAGGAAAAACGGGACGGGAAATTAATTGAAGATTAGGCACTCTTATCTTTTTATTAATATATTAAGTTTTTTAAATTTTTATACAGATAATGAAAAGTGCGTGATATATCTAGAAAGTGTCAAAGCATACACTAAGGTCGGTTTTGGTTTACCTTTTTTTTCTAAGTTTTAATTTTTAAAATTTGTTTTTAATTTATGCTTTTCTTTCGTGTAAAAATAAAACATTATTTAGTTGTTAATATTAATGTAGTTATATTTTTATTATTGATGATAATTATATGTTAAATAAAACTTAAAGATACATTATTTTTAATTAATTAAATTTTAAATTACGAAAGAATGTGATTTCGCAAAATTTTTGATTCGACCGCGGTTAATTCTAGCACTGTCAAAAATAGAATAATTAAACACACAAAAGCAAATCAACACTAGAAATTTGATAACGCAGTTCAACACATTTTGCCTACGTTTGCGGGGCCTCATCAAATTCAATATTTTCATTAACGACAATAGTTTTATCCAAGATTTTATCGAGCCGACTTACTTAACTCTTGACATTATCCATCGTACTCGCAACTCGTGAAAGTAATTCACACTCAATAATACGACCGACTCATGCTAACCTCAACAAAAAAATTTCTCAATAACTTTTAACGATAAAGATAATAAACTAATAGAGAAAAAGTAGAGGTGCAGTAAAGAAAAGAGAAAAAGCAAAGGTACGGTAAAGAATCTTGTAAGAGAAAGAGCAGAGGTGTAGTAAATAAAAGAGATAAGGCAAAGGTGCAGTAAAGAATCTTCTTATTATAGAATTGATTTTTGTCTCACAGACTATTGATTACAATCCTAAAAAAAGATATATATTCATATATAGCACATGTACAAGATAAGGAAGGAATGATTACAATTTTATCAGATGAAGTTTCCTTTATCTAATGAACTACCACATCTAACGAACTACCACTTCAGTAGGAATTTGTTACTCTTTGGAAGTCCTTGTCTCCAACCATATTTCCTTTGATAATTTTGTGAGTAGATCAACCTTATCACTCCATGATTTGCTCATAGTATCATCCTTATCACTCCACGAAGGTTGTAGATTGTTCATATCCCCCCCCCCCAAACTGAGCCAAGGTTAAAGGCACAGTTTGTTGTGAAATTTTGCGAGGGCAATCGTGGACACAAGTTTATTAAATATATCGGCAACTTGTTTATCAGAGGACACATGTTTAGTGACAAGTAATCCATGTGCAACTCATTCGTGTACAAAATGATAATCCAACTCGATGTGTTTACTCCGAGCATGAAAGACAGGATTGATTATCATGTACAGAGCACTAATATTACCATAGTAGAGGATTGGCGGAGATAAGAGAGAGATGCGAAGATCTTTAAGAATAAAAGTGAGCCATGTAAGTTCGGCCACAGTATTAGCCATAGCACGATACTCAGCGTGAGCACTAGAGTGAGAGATTGTGTGTTGTTTCTTAGCACACCATGAAATGATATTTATCCCAAGAAAAATGCAGAAATCGGTTGTAGATCTCCTTGTTGTAGAGCAGCCAGCCCAATCAACATCAGAGAAAGTAAACAATTCAAAAGTTGTATTGGAAATGAGGTGTAAACCAGTGTTAAGTGTTCCTTTCAGGTATCGAAGGATTCGTTGAACCAATTTCAAATGAGCAACTGTAGGAGCGTGCATGAATTGTGAAACATAGTTAACACTATAGGATAGATCTGGACACATTAATGTAAGATATTGGAGAGCACCAACAATTCCTTGAAAGTGACTGGGATCAGTAATAGGAGTAGTATCTATAGCAGGTTTGAATTTGACCTATAAAGGCGTAGGCATGGGCTTACAATGAAGCATATTGGATCGTTCAAGAATAGTAAATGCATAGTGTGACTAGGATAGATGTAGCCCATCTGTTGTGCTAGAAATCTCAACATCAAGAAAGTGATGCACCAGACCTAAATCTTTCATAGAGAACTCACAACTCAAAATTTAAATAAAAGAGGAAACAAGCTCTGTGGATGACCTTGTAAGAATCATATCATCAACGTAGAGAAGTAAAACAAGTGAACCTTGATCAAAATGAAAGATAAAAAGAGAAGGACCAGTTAAACTACAAAAGAAACCATATGATATAATAAATTCACCGAGTCTATCAAACCAAGCACGTGGTGTTTGTTTAAGTCCATACAAAGCACGTTGGAGCTTACATACATGCATAGGTTTCTGTGGATCAATCATACCTGGCGGTTATTCCATATATATATCTTTAACGATGTTGCTGTGTAAAAAAGAATTTTTACATTGAGTTGACAAATGGGCCAATGTCTCACAAGAGCAATAGTTAAGATGAGTCGAATTGTACCTAGTTTGATTACAAGAGAAAATGTCTCTGTGTAGTCAATACCATTAATCTGGTGATACTTTGGCGACTAAACGTGCTTTGAGGCGATCTAATTTACCATCAGGTCGTAGCTTGGTCTTAAAAATCCATTTGGATTCGATTACATTCATATCTGGAGTGCGTGGAACTAATTTCCATGTTTCATTTTGATGTAGTGCAACAATTTCATCAAGCATGGCAACTGTCCACCCAGGATGCGATAAGGCTGATTTAATATTTTTCGTTTCATGAGGTATTGCAGCAGATGAGGTTACTATCAACACATATTTAGGATATGGCTTAACAACTCCAAGTTTGGACCTGGTTATCATAGGATGAGTAACTGGTGCTTCATGAGGTGGCGTTGTATTTATAGAAGGAAGGGACTCAGGTGTAGGTACGTGTTCAGAACATAAGTCAATCAGTATGGTAGGTAGATTCAGATCTTCAGAACTCGGATGATCAAGGGCAGTCCTAACATTATCAAGCTCCGGGGTGTCAGGTGATGAATTTGGTATAAATTCTGAGCCATGAATATCAACAGATGGTAATGGAATGGAAGTTGTCGATGTAGATGTTTGTGAATGACTACATGAAGCAAGAAGATTGTTAGAAAGAATCAAATATGTTAAGAACATGTGATTTCAAAGTGGAAAGAGATGAAGACTTAAAAGGAAAAACAGTCTCGTCAAACACAATATGATGAGAAATGAAAATTTTACGACTAGGTGGATGAAAGCACTTATATCCTTTATGCTCTTCACTATATCCTACAAAAACACACAAGATAGTTTTAGGGTCAAATTTATGGTTTCTCGTATCCCATGTGAAAAAACTGAAGGCGATAGTAGTTTCACAACCTTTCCAATTTTACCGTGGATGTCTCTAACACAAACGAAAACAAAAGCAATCAAAAATAAAATAATAAAAAGCAACATCGAAAATTTGATAACGCAGTTTGATACATCTTGCCTACCTCTGCAGGGCCCTTACTTAGCTTAATACTTTCACTGAAGTACAATAGATTTACTCAAGGCTTTATTGAGCCGACAACACTTAACTCTTGACACTATCTCTTAACCTCACTTCTCGTGAAAGAATTTCACACCCAATAACACGACCGACTCGTGTTAACCTCGTTAGAGAATTTTTCTAAACAACTTTTAACAAAAGATAATTAAAAGAAATAACTCAAGTAATCAATCAACTAAGAACAAAACAATGATATACTTGAGATTTGAAAAAAAAACTTCCCTATAGTTTCAGCTTCCTGAAATACATCCAAATAATTGTCCACCGGTTGAACTGATTCACGCTAGCTTCATAACAAGACCACAGGTACTCAATTAACCAACGATACACAACAGAAACATACATGCAGTACTCAACTATCTTTCAGTCGAAAAACCCATTGTTCAGCTTCAACAATTCCAATTAAACCATATGAGACACTACACCCACCATGTATATTTCACGTACAAACCCAAAAGAACAACTCTTGGAATTTTGAAGTTAACCCACGGTATATCTCAATATGGAACACATGTACGACTTTTGATATATCTTTTCCAGATTTTAATTAACTCTCACTACACCTTTTATCCAACCCACATCGAATCCACCTCTGCTATTGATAAACACATCCACAATACTCACCAGCAAAAACTTTTGACCAACAGGCAAAAAAAATTTCCCTTATCTTTTATCCACAAAATCCAGCAATACACAATCAATTATCAACGTGATATAGCACAAATCTGTTAGAGAATAGACTTCAATATTATGTAGGATTCTTTCATTATGAGTGTAATAACCACATCTTTTTAAATCTCGTTCCAGTTAATATCTTATATGTCCAAATAATAAATAAGATGCTAAAACTAAATAAAAAGACATATACAATATATCTTAATACCATGTATATGGAAAACATTTAGAACCAAATACTCGAAGTGATATGTAGTTAGGATGAGTTCCGTGTAATATGAAATATGGAGTGCCAAGCTGAAGAGATAAAGATGGTAACCGATTAAGAAGAAAAACTACTGTCGTGAAGGCTTATACCCATAAAAAAGAGGTGCATGACTACGGAACAACATTGTCATACCCAATTCGCATATGGTTCTGTGTCTTCTCTTAATTATACATGTCTGCTCCAGAGTGTAGGGGCTTGAAATCTGATGAATAATTCCTGTCACAAGAAAATGTGATGATAATCTAGAGTGAACAAATCCTCCTCCACCATCTGAGTGGAAGATTTTTATTTTCTTATTGAATTATCGTTCAACATATTGTTCAAATGCTAAATAGGTAATAAAAAAATCAGATTTATGTTTTAATAGAATAATCTAAGTATACTTGAAAAAATCGTCAACTAAACATACATAAAATTTAAACTTGCCAACAAATAAAACAGAGGCAGGTCCCCACAAATCACAATGAATCTTTTCAAAGATACCAGAACTAGAATGTTCAAAAGTCACAAAAATTTTCAATCTGTAAAGGACCTTGAACTTCAATTAATCCTTTATTTTACTGTAACGCCCCAAATTAGGGGTTAGAGTTTGTTCTATCTTGGGTGGCATCCATGTATCCTCCCAGGGGGTATGTGGGTGTTACATTTACAACTAAACTCCTAATTTTATTATTATTATTTATTGTTAATAATAATAATAATAATAATATTAATTATTTTTATTTTTATTGTTATAAATTTTCTACTTACTATTTTTAATTTTATTAATTTTATTATACCAAATTAATTATCTTATTATTATGATTATTATTATTATTATAAATTATTATTATAAATTTTGTACTTTTATTATTATTATTATTATTTGAGATAGAAAATAGGGATATTTTGTTTTTCTTTTTTTTTACAAGGGAAATAAAACAAATTACAGGATCCTCCGAGGGAGGCTAACCCTGTCAAATCCTCTACAAGGATAGTGGCACACTCAAAGGGTGCTCTATCAAAGGTGGTGAGGCTAAGTCCCAATGTAAAAGCATGAGTGGCGAGCCAGTCAGCACACCGGTTCCCCTCTCTGTAGGTATGGCGAGGAAGAACAACCCAGTTTCGGATGAGGAGTTCGTTGATGCCCAGAACTAAAGGATTGAGCGACATGGAGCAATGTGAGGCGTCGGAGAGGAGCTCTTTAACCATGAGAGAATCCAGTTCGAGAACCACGCGTCGAAAACCAAGGGTCCAGGCCAGTTGGAGCCCTGAGTACACGCCCCAAAGTTCAGCCGAAACCGAGAAACACCGGCCTATATTCTGAGCAAATCCACCAAGCCAAACACCAGAGCTATTCCGAAGAACACAACCTGTAGTGGCTGAGGAGGTTTCACTACGGCACGCCCCATCGGTATTCAGTTTGACCCACCCTGGGGGAGGCGGGCACCACCCAATAAATTGCTCAGATCGCGGGCGAGGGGCCAGACTGGCACGAAAAAGCGAGACTGAGGCTTGGGAACTCAGATGGACATAGTTAAGGACGATAGTTGCAGGAGAAAGCGGCCAGGAGAACTGTGCGTCAAAAAGGGCCATATTCCTCCATGTTCATAAGAACCAACAGGCAGTCCCAAATATAGCTGCCCAGTCAAGGCCCGAGACCAACTGATGGTTCTGGAGGTTAAGAGGGAGCCATTCCTGAGGGTTACTAGTGAAGAAGGTGGAAGAGATGGCTTGGCGAGGGAAAGTAAGCCAAAGATTACGTGCTTTCGGGCAATCACGCACAACATAGAGCGAGGACTCCTCCATACGACAGTGGTAGCAGTCCAAGTTCGTAGTGAGGTGCTTACGGAGGCGTTGCTGGTTGGAGAGAAGTCTGTCGTGAGCAAAGAGCTAAAGAAAGGAGCGGATACGCTGTGGACCGGGCTAGTGCCAAATTGTCTTCCACAAGTTGATGGGGTGAGCCCGAGGTGGCTTCATAAGCATAGAGTAGGCCGAAGCTGTAATGAATTTTCCGGTAGGTGACGGTCCCCAAATGAGTTTGTCGGCACCGAAATAAGGCTTGGGGGGAAGGGTGCCAGCAATGGACAGCCAGATCGAGGAAGGAAGCAAAGGTTGAAACTAAGTCAAATCCCAGTTACCAGTGGAGTCCACAAAGTGGTTAACGCGACGGTTAAGTTCGGAGGAGGGGAGAGGAGTGGTAGCGTATTGTAAAAGGGAACCCACGTTGGCGACCCATGGATCCATCCAAAACCGAGCCTGGGATCCGTCTCCAATATCGAAGAAAACTTGTTGTCAAAATTTAGAGAAACGATGTTTTCTGGTTTCTGTAAAACTGTTGTGATTTTTTTATTTTTAGAAACAAAAATTCACAACAGAGTAAACCAAACACGTTTTACTTACCTGTTTTTCTTTTTACAAAAACGATAACAAAAAACGGAAACAAATAGCCCCTTAGTTTTCCTAATTGACAACTATCACAAAAATATTCAATTTGTGAAGGACCTTGAACTTCAATTAATCCTTTATTTTTTAACAACTAAACTCCTATATTTTCGAAGTCTTCATTTTATTAAAAGTTATTAAAATTTTTGTCAATTAACTGAAATTCCTCAACAATACGCCTCAATAGTTGTACATGCATAATTATTTTCATTTTTAGATAATAAATTATATATCCTTTATTTTAACTGAAATTGTATTCGTTGAACTGTATATAAACTCCACTTAATTTGAAATGAATTCATTAACATTAATCTTGTTACCTTTTCCATATCAATATTGACATTTTCCTAAAAGCAACGCGCATTAATGAGATTTCGGTTGTCATTTTGTGGGCCGACTTAAAAAGGAAGACAACACGATGTTCTAAACTCATCCATAAACGGTTCATGTAAACTCCAAACGTTTGGGAATAAAAGTCTTGACAATTTGATTAATCTTCGTTTGGTAATGTCACAATCCTACGTACTAGTCTGTTATGAACCACGAAAATAAGTATAGATATTTTTGGTTCTTGACAAGAGGTACATTATGAAACGTAAAATGTGGGGTAAGAAACAAAGGAGATGAATTTTAAAAGTGATTATAGAATTTGAATTTATAAATTTATTATAAGAATTATTATAAGGATGAGTTATGAGACTTTTTTATTATTTTTAATTTCAATTATTACTTATTCTTTTATCATAATTAGA
>JAOQMR010000009.1:20008383-20026213 GCA_027563865.1 Erythroxylum pelleterianum | reverse complement strand
GTCTGATATTATCTAAGATCAGACTCAAATTTACCTATTTATAAATTTGAGTGGGTAGTTCATAGGTTCGGAATAAAGCAAAGCCCAAAACTTAAAAAAAAATCAAACCTATTCGGCTATTCCTCACAAAAGTTGATATAAAATCCTAAACAGTTCGTCTTTATGATATCTTTCGAGTTTTCTTAATCATTGAAGTTTTGTGTTCAAATAGCATGAACTTACTAACTTCACCAATTTCTTTTTTTCAGAATAAATTATAATAAAATAGGAATAGTTTGAAACATTTATTTGTATACTATTTAAAAAAAATTTAGACTTTTAAATGATAAAAGACATCCTCTATCTTTTAAAATTCTTGAAAATAATTTATTCTAATTTTTAACTTTCTCAAAAAATAATAACGAGACATACGTAATAGACTAATTAATTGTCACTAATACGATAACCTAAATTAGCTATAAATTTTGGCTTGAACTATTTATAATAAATAATTTAAGTTAAATTTAATTATTTCAGTTCTAGTTTTAAATAATTAAGTTAAATTTAATTATTTCAGTTATAGTTAAACTAGAACTAAAATAATTAAATTTAATTTAAATTAATAATTTAAGTCAAATTTAATAATAACTTGGTCGGTTGAATAAGTCCACAATTCTTGCCACTGGCTCGACCAAAAGTTGGACGGTGGGATTCTTATTCCTGGATGTGGATTGTTACAGGGCAAAGTTGTCATCCTGAAAATATAGAACCCGTCCGTAAAATACCGTTAACTAGTAAGTTGCCTTGTCGTTTCTCTTTTTCCTGCGGACCCAAAGCGTGTGGAACGTGAATAGTAGTAAAATATTAGTTTAAATTAAATTAATTTTTTAAATTCTGCTTTAAAAGATACGTTGAATAATTTTATAAATAATATTAATCTAATATTTTAAAAATAAGATCGAAAATTAAGTTAGTAAGATAAAAGATTTATTATAGAACTAATTAAAATTAAATAATTTTAACAATTTTAAAATATAATTAAAAATAGACTGTTAAATAAAAACTAATTAATTAATTAATTAACTCATCAAAATTTAACAGTCAAGTTATTAAAATAAATCATACTAAAAATAAAAATAAAAATAAAAAACTAATATAATTAAAATTTTTATGATTAAATCGACCGAATCAATTATATTTTCAATTATTAATCTAATTAATTTACGAGACTTTGTTTTTTATGTATAGATATTTGTCTTTTTATCACTTCTTTTGCCTTTATAAGCAAACGGTACCTTAAATGCGTACATGAAAGTATATAACCTGTCGTTGAACTAGTAAGTTGCCTAGTCGTTTCTCTTTTTCCTGCAGACACGAAGCGTGTGGGGCACAGCCAACAATTAGATTTAGCCTGTGCTTTTCTCGGCACCCATTTCTTCTTCTTGCATCGTTTTGGGCTGTCTATTTTACCAGGTCAGTCAATGGGGTGTTATAGAATTATAGTCCATTTGTTTTGTACGAATCTGACAAATGCCCTCTTCTAGACATCATATTTCCACTCGGTTTGAACAAATTTGGTCGGACGTGCGTTTAATCTTAAGTCTTTAACCGAGTTTTGAACCTTTCAAACGTACTGTTAAGTACTAACCACTGTATTTGGACAGATAAAAAGTCAGGAAGCATGACCTCATTCGTTCAAGCGAACGACTTTTCAACAACCTCTTCTCAACTTTCAATGCACGCTCGCTCGAGGAGCTTGACAATTTGGGAATTTCCTTTGCCAATTTTTAGTCCAAATAAACTATTCGTATGTAAAAGAAATAATAAGAATTTACCATTTGTAGTTATGGACCTTATGGTGATTCTTGTTAAGTATCTTAGACGTTATTAAAATATATATTCTTTCTTGCTAAATTAGCTTGATTTGATGTTACGAAAAAAAAACAGAACCGATTCAAATAATTTAACTATAAAAATCGTGAGCCGACTAATTTTTCGGTTTGATTTTAAGCTTTTAGTTTCAATTTACTTGAACAACTCTTGTTTTTACAAATCGACCAATTTATTAATTAATCAAATAATTTTAGTAAATTAATCAATTTTTATAGATCAAAATAAACTAATTAATTTTTTTAATAGTTTCTTTTTCAATTAAAATTTAAATTAAGGATTATCTTATTTTAAATTATTCAATCTTTAACCGATTTTTATAACGGTCTAATATTGATTGAATATTTTAAATTTTAAACATCTTGTCTTGCAGTTATAAAGTTCGATATTCTTTAGACAAATTTAGGTAGCAAATAATTTTTAAAAAACTCTTTATAAAGTGTTTCAAGTGATGTAAGAAAGTGTTTTGAGTGCTTTAAAAAATTAAGAAAGTTTGTTGACCATTTGTGTTCAAAAATAGTCTCTCCACTAATTAAGGGTAAGACTCCGTGCTACAAAACTTCAACAAATCCTGCGCCTCAGCGGAATTTTTACAGAGTATTGTTATAGTTTTTATTGACCATTTGTAGGTTAGAATATTTTGTTTTATTTTAATTTGTAAATTTCTCAAATATTTTATTTAAAATATATAATCAATATTTTATTACATATATGTGTATATGTGTGTGAGAGAGAGATTTTGCGTAATAAACATAAAAATAACAATTATGAATTGTGAATAAGATTTGAAGATAAATTATTCAAAGATTATAAAAACAATAGAATTGTAAGATTTGCGCTTAATTTATTATAATTTAAATTTTATTTAAATACATATAAAGTGAAGTATATTCATATATAGTATTTTATAATGTATTACAACAAACATGTGGATCATGTGGTTAAAGTAAAGATTGATAGCGATAGACTGCATAAAAAAAAATTCTTTTCTTTTTGGACGTTGGATACAAAAAATTTTCAAAATGTCCGCATTTGCTTTTCATAACCTATCTATTGTCTACTTTATTTGGCACTTGCTGGCTGCTGCCTAAAAGCTAAATAGGTTGAAACCTAAAGATATATTTAAATCAATCACTTGTTATTATAAGGAATGTACATAGAAAGACACATGAATTCAACAAAACGTTAATACAACAACCATAACAATAACCTAATAAAATTTGTTAAAAAAGTACAATAATAGATAATCTTACACTTAGATAATAGAGAGATTGTTTCGACGTAAAGTCAATAGATTATATGTTTTATATATTTATTAGGATTTGAAATCTCATAAATGAAAATATTTTTGTACCTCAGCAATAATTGTTAACATAATTTTCTTAGCAATGACTCCATTGGCCCGCATGAAAAGAAAAGTTAGATCATACACAAGCTAAAGTAAGGTTTCATTTTAAAATTAATTGACAATAGATAAAGTAATCTATTAGGTTTATATGTTCGTCTTCTTTATTTCTTTTTTTAACATGAAACACTCACACTTAGGTATTATTAGCATCATCATAATCATTATATTTATCCCAAAGTTCCGCAACGATGATAGTACGCAGCCTTATCCCTACATTATAAAGAAGTTGTTTCCAATAGGTCTACATGTATATGTGACATGATAATAGAGATATAGATTACAAGGAATAAATACATAAAGATTGGTAGTACATTTATATATATACCTGATGGTGACCTAATCTGCTATTACCTTTTGCCTTGTCAAGATCAACTTTTCTCGTTGCTATCTGCACTATGCGTCTTTCCTGATTAGTACCCTGAGGGTGCGGCAATCCTCTGGTGTTATTTGTATATAGTAGGAATCTTCCCGTACACCTGGAAAAAAAAAGAGAGAGAGAGAATTAAAGGAACCAGCGGTTCCCAAGCAAACAAACAAGAAGAAAAGACAAGAAACAAAAGCGTGTCGTGAAGGTTGATTGAACTTGGGCGTAAGGCGAGGGTTCCCATTGTGGGCGCCTAGAATCATGGAACAAAACAACTCCCGATTCTCATTGGACACTTTCGAAACAAATTTTGTTCTACTTTCTATTTTCAAGCGAAAGTATGTAGCACATTTAGATTTGATAAAAATATTCCAATTTTGATGTTTTAGTTGGTTCAAGAGTTAACCTAATTTTTAATTTAAACTTGAATTTAAAGTAAAAAAAGTTTCATTTAACTTTGAGATGCATTAAACTTATACTCATAACTTTGAGATGTCCTAAGTTGGCTAAAACAAAAATGATGAAATAATATTATTAAACAGTTTGATGCTTTACATATTGTCTTGATGTTAAAGAATTCAATCTCTAATCAGTCTATTTTAAGACTTATTATTAATGATTTATTAATGAGACAAAATTATATGAAGTAAATTGAGTTTTCTTTGACTCGTAACTTTGAAAACCAAGATATCTATATTCCTTTTTCACAATCAGTGAATTGTATTAACCGTTAATTGATTTTATAAATGGTTAGTTGAGAGCGGATTATATCGATTGATTTGACTACCAAATAACATCTGCTATTTATTTAAAAAATTTTTATAAAATTAGTTGCTTAATATTAACTGTTTATGTATAAAATGACTTAAGAGATCGTGACTAAAAAAAGGAGAATTTATAAGGACGTGAGTATTATATCTTAATATTTCTTTGAATATTTTCATAAGGATTTAAATTTTAGATATTTAATTTCACAAAAATTAAGTCTATAACTCTAATAAAAAACATAGAATATATAATAATAACAACAACAACAATATCAATAATAATAAAAATAAATAAATATTCATTATCATCATCATCATCATCACTACTATTACTTTTTTTCTCCATATTAATCAAGTTGAATTTTGGTGAAGGGAAAGCAATAATAAAAGATATCAGCTTGAGTAATTTGTAGTAACTTTTGAACACAATCATTTTTTCGTCCCTTAATTTCTCGCTGAATAAATTGCTCCTCATAACAGCATTCAAAAATAGCAGATTGAATTCAATCTATCAACCCAATTCTCTGATTACAAAACATAACTATCAGTGGATTGACTCGATCAAACAGTCAAATATCTCTTTAAGTGCAAATGAGGTTGTAAGTTAGTAAGACAATTTCTTTTTACGTCTGATTTGATAGATTGGGAGTATATTCTCTCACACGATGTTGTTTTAGTAAGCTGATTTGAATTAATAAAGTTTTATCCTTTACAAAATAATATTTTTAATAATTTAAATATTAGTTAAATTATGAAAAAAAAAATCGTATCTTTTCTTCTCAAACCAAAATAAACAAAGACTTGTATTATAATAGATATTTTTACGTTAGAGTTTCGTTTCCTCGTCATTTGTACACAAGAAAACTCGGGCTAAACCTTAAAAAATAAGAACCCTGGGCTTACTTACCCTGACAGTGAACTAAAAGGACCGGGGCCTTACGTTGTTCGTCGGAAAGGGCCACATCATATTATTGTACTGATTCTATGTGTAGTACTAACGATGACTACGGCCTTTAACGTTAAGTGATTTAAAATAATTTAAATGAAAATCAGTCTTAATATAAATTACAAAATAGTTTTTTTAAAATTAAAAGAGATCGGCTTTTCTAGCCTATTTTTAAATTTATTAGATTTTCTTATAATTTAACATATTATTAATATACTTCTAATTTTAATTTCACAACACTCATTCTTTGTATTATTAATTTCTATTAAAAATTATAACTATTCTCCAAAACTATACTATTTATAACACGTTATACTTAGTGTTACACAACATCATTTTGAAATTCATTATTAAAATTTATAAAAATAAATTAATGACAGAAAAACTTGTGTTATAAAATTTAAAGCATAACAAAATTATTAATAACTTTAAAAATTTAAAAATATATTAATAATATACCAAATTACAGAATTTTACCCTGTAAGTAATTTATAACAATTATTGTTAGAATGTAAAGTGTAAGTAGGAATTTCATGTTAGAAAGAGATGAAATTAGTGAAGCACATATAAGTGGAAAGTGGGCACCTTAAATCTAACAAGTGGTATCAGAGTCAATGGTTTGGTAAGGAACGAGTATGGAAATAGTAATTGAATCCCATAGTTACTTCCACATGAAAAAAAAAAAGCAAAGAGACTTCATGTGGACGCAGACCAAGGGAGTAGAAGGTTCTTAGTGACACTATATACTCGAGTTGCTAAACAAAAAGACTTTCACTCAAAGGAGAGCTCAAGCCAAATGTGAAAGCTTACACTTGAGGAGAAAATTGTTAGGATGTCAAGTATAAGCAGGGATCTCACGTTAGAAAGAGATATAATTAATGAAGGACCTATAAACCTATTGCTTTAAAATTTTAGATTAAAGTATAGGGTCAAAGCCCACAAGATATTCTCGCCTAGTCCATGATGAAGATCTCGCGGACTTCCAGATGCAACAATTATATCTCATCCTAAGATAGGACAACATTCTCATTGGTTCTTTTAAATTTAAGATTTAAATTAAGAAAATTAATACATTCCAATTCGAATTTATTCAAATTTCTGGCATACTTAGAAAGTCTTAATCTTTTTACTGTGTTGAATTTTAGGTTTTTTTCAATATAAATTTAACTTATTAAAACTTAAATTAATTTAATTTAAAATAAACGTAAAATTACATATATATATATATGTATATATATCAATATTTTAAATAAATTAAACCTTAATTTAACTTTTAAAAATTTAATATATTTAAACTCAAATTTTGAATTAAGTATTTTTTAATAAGGAAAAAACAAGAAACAAAAACTAGCGTGAATAATCATAATTAAATTTTAAGTTGTTCGATTAAATTCTACTTTAATTTTTATGAATTTTCAAAATTTTTTAATAAACTGAGTCACAAATTTATTTATTTATTATATAGATCCTTTGTATCTCTTCTGGACATTGTCTAGACAACATATCAAAATGTTCTAGACAACATACCAAAATGTTCTTATTGGTACCTCTTAAGAACGGAAGTGTCATCTTGACTATATTTTTAACATCAGATTGAATAATCCTACTTTGTTTGAAAGTTTACAAATTCATATCTAAATCACTGGAGTAAATCAAGATTCTACAGCCATCATGGTTACTCCACATAATCATGCTTTGTGGCTTAACTCTCTAAATTTCAACTCCGATGCATTATCCATGGTTGATAAAGCTGTTTACCGTACCTCTTTTATGAAATGCAATCCAAAACTCTGTCATTTTCGACATGAGATTTATTAAAAATGTCAACGGTTATATCTCTGGATAAACAATGAGGCCTCACAAATCCTTGCATCTAAATGAAGTCGACACATGGGAAAGTTTTAGTGTTTTACAAAGTTGAAAAAAAATAAAAGAAGAGTGACATTAATATATCAAATTAATTAAATCTTCCTGACAAGCTAACAGAAACTCCTAGAGATCAGGAGCTGGATTTCTTTAGCTGTTTTCTGCGACTAGCAAACACTTCGCCGTGTCTCATTAGCCAAAACCTCTCTATTTCTTCTGCCTTACGACCTGCAATTCTTCCCGCGATCAGACCCCACCTGTAAGTTTAGTTTCGTCATCATCTCTAAACAAGAAAACTTGGCTAACTGAAAGTTTAAAACGAGTGATTAAAAGATATTGTAATGTGGATGTGGCCAGTTCTCTATCGAATTGATTTGTAGCATTGCTATATTAGGTTTGTCCTAGGAAAAGTGGAGTGTTCTTGGCAGTAAAAGACAGAAACGACAGTTTTCATTGGCGTGGGAAGTGCATAAGGTTCTGATTACATTTCCTCTACCTGTCTCCAACGAGCTTATGCATTCTGTAAATGAGATCTTCCTCTTGTTCTGTCATGTTAATGAACTCCCATTCAATACTGCTAACCTCTGTGTACAGAAGACAAGAAGAAAGAGCCTTAGCCGAACAAAAAAGATGAGATCAAAGAATCCATAAAATTAACAATGCATAGCAGAAATGGAAAAGGTAAAGAAGCAAAACCCACAAAAGATTTGGCAGCAGGAGAAGGAAAGAGATTAAGAACAGAGGAAAACGTGCGAGTAGAGTGAAAGCAACTCACCTTCAGATGAACAGTTTGACGTTTTTGCTTGTTTCCGGCGACGCTTATCCATTCAGTAGTTTGCTATAAGATGTTCAGATGAAGACAATATTGAACAGCACCGAGAAAGAAATGGATTGGAGGAAAACGGCAGAAAGATTTGTGAGGAGGCTGGAGAATTAATGGCTTCACAGTAACCGGAAATCTGGGACTTTAAGATTACGAGTAGGTAGGCATAGGGAGACGAGCTAGAAGCCCCCCCTTGATGAGAACCAAAGTTATGAATGACAGATCTTACCAAACATACAAAAGAAACTTGTTTGACTTATAGTTGTCCCTATTAACGATGAATATACCAATTTCAGGGTCATGCTCAGGCAAGTGAAATGACTCTGTCATCCTCCTCCTGGTACGAATCTGATATCAGTAAATAATAAAAACCTCGTATGCTTAGCTAGATCTCCCTGACTTACCATAAAGTTCAAACTCTAGGATTGATAAAAACAAGTGGGTTTGACTTAGAGTCCATTAAATTTTAGGTTTACTCAGAAGAACGTTAGGCTATGTACGTTTAATTTAAGATTTTTAAAATTGAATTTCGATTACTTTTTCAAAGAGAAAATGGACAGGACAAGCATAGAAAAGTCCATTCGTTTTTTCAAGTCTCGTGTCTTATTCGGTTACTCTTCTCATCTCTAAGCAGTATTGTAAAAGAGGCCAATTTTTTAGAAAATTAGATTTTTTTTCAATATTACTCTATCTTATTCTATCACATATAATTTTAATCATTTACTTTGTCGATCTATACAAAATTTATGCAGAACTCATATAAATAAATAGTTAAAATTTATTAGCCCACACCGAAATATTAGACAAAGATTTGTAGGCATACTCCTCATCTCTTAGCTGAACTACCAATCTCTAGCTACCCCGCACAAACGATAGGTCACTCTTCCCAATGCTCCAAAACAGCTGCTTTCTGAAAAAGGCTAAAAACCCTTTTATGTGTATCCTTTTCGTTTTGACCTGGCATTTCATCCAAACCTGTACCGACTGACGCTGTTAGCACCAAACATGTCGTATCAAACAGTTCTTTTGCTGAAAGATTCGTCCAAATCTCCACGTCTCGTCCTATTCATAGAGAAATCGACCGGGCCATAAGAGACAAGGCAACCACCAAACTTGAATACAAAAAAGAAATGCACAGAAGAATTCGATGTCAATCAATTGGCGCTGTCAAATTTTAGTTTCGTCAAAGAATCATAATATGAAAGAATGAAAGAAGTTACGTTTGAGAAACAGCAAATTGTATTAACTTTTTAGTTGATTATATCAGCCAATTTAACTAGGAGATAATAACTGTTTATTAAAATTATTTGATAAAATTAATTATTTATTATTAACTATTAATATGTAAAATAATTTATAAAAACATGATTTTGAAAAAATAATAAGATCGTGAATATTATATTTCTTAGTTAAATATTTTTATAAGAATTTAAATTTTAGATATTTAATTTTACAAAAATTAAGTTTATAAATTTAATAAATAATAATAATAATCCAACATTAAATTCTCTATTAATATAAATGATACAGCGAACTATATCATATTAACATTTTTATATAATATGTATAAATTTTATTATTTAATAAACTAAAAATACCTATAATTATAAAATGACACAAATACGATATATATCATAATTCAAAAATTATGAAAAGAAGGTATAATTAATTTTTTACCTATTAATTTTTGGCTAAAATAACCGATAAGCTGTTTGACGAACACCTCCATTACCTATGTCCCGCGCAAAAATGATCTTTTTCTTTACACGTGCTTTTGAAGTCTTCCACTTACTGAACAAACCATATCACTGCAGAAGTAGTAAGAGTTGAACATCAACTAAGACTACAAGAGCAATTTTAGAAATACAGTAGGATTGGTTGTGGCAGCCCACAAATCATCCATCTCGTGACTTTGTAAACCTTATCTTATTAAAACATCTAAAGCTATAGGAATTTTGTATGTCAGGAAAAAGGAGTGCACCCTCCGAATACAGCTTCAGAAATTCCAGGCCTGAGAAGACACAGGCCTGGCCTGAACAGTTCAGTTAAAACTTCAGGGCTGGGATGGGGAAGGAGAGCTTGGAGGCTTGAGATCGGGATACTGCAAACACAGGAAAGGCATTCATCTATTCAGTGCTTAAACCAACAAAAAAATGTATTCACTGACAAAACTTGCTCAGATGCTTTGAGAATTACATATGGATATGGTGACCGTGAGTTGGAGAATTTGGATTCTGATTCTGCTTTAACATCAACATTGGGTGCCGAATTTATTTGCAGAGCTGGCTCTTCAGGAGTTTCTGATTTCTGTACATTATCAGACGCAGGAGGTTCTGGGACTGCCTCCGGAAGTGCAGGAAGACCCTTACCAGTATCGGTTGTTGGTAGAAGAGCCGAACCAATTTGCTATAATACGATTTAATAACAACAGGTGAGTTAAAAGATAAGCATACATCTTCAAGGAAATCACAGAATTATGCTTACAAACCTTTACTTCATCAACAAGCTCTTTAGGTGCAACCTTTGTGTTCAAGAATTCATCTACTTGCTCCAATGTTTTCTTCCTGTCCTGTAGAGAGAAAAAAAAACTAATGCGAGAACTAAAGCTGGTTTTGTTTACAATTACAAGATCAAAGATTTAAGGACTCGAGCTTTGTCCAAATGGATACTCAGATGCTATCTCTTAAGAAATGCCTCTATCAGGTTTAGAAAGGTATGCAGGTACCTCTGCAAATAGGAGTTTCTTGCTGGCAAACTGAATAATAGCAGCGGAGCCTAATAACTGGAGTATTGTTTCCACCTGAAAAGTTTCATCCATAAATGTGAAAATTGTAACTTGGTGCACAAAAATCTTAGTCAGCCGAAAGACGAGAAAAAGAGTAACAGAAGTAGACCTACTTTATGATTTTACTTATTCCAAAAGGTACCCACAGAAACTTAATTAAAAAATATATTTTCGCATCTTTAATATTAAAGGTACATTTTTTAGTACAATTTTTTAAACCATAAAGATATTTCTCTGGAAAAAGTGAAATTACATACAAAGTTTGTATCTTTTATCCCCATAAAGTTAGTAAAATAATGGATCAGAAGTGAAAGGACTGCAAAACCAACCTCAGAAAATGCCAATGCACCTAAACCAGCAGCAACTGCGATCCCTAAGGTAACTGGCAAGGCATCAGCGCCTTCCTGCAAGATAATATCATGAATAGAACTGTGAAGAGAGTTTACAGGAATATAGAGACGCATGGGTCAGATTCCCAACAGGAAAGTGATGTGAGAATTTAGCAACACTTGAGGCGGGACGTATCAGGTTGTTCTGTATATAAACCATTCTTTATCTTTGTTCTTAGCCCGATTTTGGAATCCTTAATAGTTATATAAATAAGCAATGGAATAGCAAATGAGGAGACTACATACCTCAAAGGCACTGCTGATGCCATCTGTGAGAGCATCTAGGCTTAATGCTTTCTTAGGAGAAGACCAAGGGAGGCCACTATTCTGCAAAACAAGATTTCACCTCAAATTTAAAGTTTCTTTTTTGTATCAGATGGAAAAGTTTAACATTCGACCCAAAAACATGAGGAATGTTCAAGAAAAGCTCCAAATACCATCCATCCACGGGGTCCTTCAGCACCATCTTTTATTGCATAAGCAGCTTTGAATCCATTAACAGTGACCAATTCGGCAACCACTTCAGAGTTCCCATCATATCTGGTTTATTCATTCATGTAGGCTTCAGAATTTGTATATAGTAGCAAACAACTATTAAAATCTGATAGGATCTTCTGGTTTGTAATGAAATCACAAAATAAGATCCAAAATGGTATGAGTGATTGTGCATGAATGGAAAGTACAAAAAAATTCTGCATTCTACAACATATATTGGCTAACATAGGTACAAGGTACTCTTTCTTTTTAGCAGCACAATGTACTGAGTTTATATGAATCATTTATAACAAACATAACCAGAATTCTTATGCCACATATTGGCAGCTCAGCTCATAAAATTGAACTCGGAATTTCACATTTGTAGTCAGTGAATCTAGTTCCAAACTCAGCCAAATTCCAGGGACAAAAGGGTAATTGACACATTCCATTTCCTGAATCAGTTGTATCTTGATGAACCAAGTTTTTTCGTACTTGGTGACTAGACATTGATAAGAGCAATGAATTCAAAGTAAGATATGGATGAGGTAAATCTTACTTGTCTAGGATGAACAATGTAGAACTTTCTGGTTCCTTAAACTTCAAAGATAGCTTCTTCAGGAAACCTTGTTTGTCTTCACCTTTGTAAAAGATCGACACGGGCTTCTTCCTCAATCCCCTGACATCAGGCGCACCCACTTGTCTAAACTCCGCCGGAGCTCTTATATCAAGTAACTGCGCATTCACGTCATCACCCAACAGCTCATAAGCTTTTCTTGCAGATTCAACACCCCATGGCTTTGAACTCTTAAGAACCTGGAATAAAACCAATGGAACTGCCAAAGCTGTCACACCACCAGCTATAACTGTTGGGTTTTCTTCTGAATACCTGATGAATCTATCAACAACTCCGTTTAAATCAAAGTCTGGTATAGAAGACCCTACTGTCTGCTCTAGTGCCTCCTCATTTGTTAAAGCTTTTGCCAGTCCTGTACTAAGAACTGATGAAAGTAGAAGCAAACCCCCATTAAAAGCCCTCGATAAGGATTCTTGTAATTCTGGCAGCTTTGTGCTTGAAGAAGCAGAGGCAGAAAATTTGAGTGATGAAGTTGTAGGCAGAGCTGAGATTCTGCTAGCTATTCTTCTTCTCTCGCAAAGAACAGATGCTGGAATTAACCCTGCAGCATTGAGGGCCTCCATGGCATAATTCTTTGTCAAACAGAAACTTCAGACAGCATCAAAGATCAAACTTTTATTTTCTTCAATAGACAGAGTTTGTCTGTTTGCTTGCTTGTTCTTTCTAGAATGACTGATGGAAGGTGAACAGAGATGACAAGCCATTTAGCCTCGCTGGTGCACTTTGAGTGGGAAGCGGTGCTTACATGGCATAGGATATAGATATCAAGGCCACTCATTGCACGACACGTGTACTTGAGATGAGAATTGAACAGTAAGTTGCCGGATGACTTTCAAAGTCTTGTAAGCGTATGGTTGAAATGGAAGAGGCAAGTTTTGGCAGTTGTTAGTACTGTGATATACAGAGTAGTACAGGTCATTACTAATTGGAAAATTGTTCTGTTTTTGAAGTCTGGACAGTAATCGTCACTTTACAGCCTCTTGCAATTTGCGAACTCACGAGAAGTTGTCTACTTGAGATAGAAAAAGAAAAGTTTGGACCGATTCGATCTGAAATCCATGGATTACAAATCTTGCCTGATTTGATTAAAACCCATTTTAAAAAATAACATGCTTTATGTAAGCCTTACAAAGAAAACCTGGGAGCAATTAGAACCAATGAAGAAGAATTATGTTACATGAGAATACACAAAAATGGTTGTGTGAAAAACTGAGGCAAGGAAAGAAGAAAAGGCCTCCTATAAAAGATCAAAAAAGTAATCTAAACCTTGTCCTATTTCCCAAATTGAAATACCACATCCCCATAATCGAGCCTCTTCTAGCCGCATTGAAACTGATGTCAATGTTGGGTAGAAAACTGCATGTTTCGTCTGTTCATCATCTACATAAAGGAAAAAATGCTCAGCACTGTTATTTTCCCATTGCAATTTAGGCTTATGCTTCTCCAGTAATGCAAGGTAATCCCTTCCGATGATCGCTCCGCCCCCAGAACCTGCAGTTTTACAGCTGATTAGATGTCCCTAAAAAATGCCACAACCAAATTGATCAGAAGATGATGAAATGACTACTTGACATGAACAATCAAGTTTGAGAGTTCAATGTAAATTGTAAAACGTATCTTAGTGATGACTTGCTGGTTTATATTGCTGGTTGGAAGACTCAGTAGGCAGTAAATGATGCACATGGCAACAAGTGAAGAAAATAAGAAAAAAGAAAGGACCTCAATTAGAGTTCCTATTAAACATGTTTAGGTGTCTTCTCCATGTTTATGTAAGCAAACTATGGATTTCGCCACAACGATCACTTTAAGCAATACACAACTATGCAAACAAATAGCTAAAATATACCTCCTGAAAGGACAAAATCATTCCCATAGAAGTTAATGCCAAGGAATATCTTGTGCACTAAGGTTCGTGCGGTGTAGGGATTGGTACCAAGAAGCAGTTTTAATGTGAAACGGATCCACTTCAATGGTGCATTTGGACCTGGATTAGGAGGACCTGAGAAATCATATGTCATAAGGGAGAAACCATCCACAGCATCAGTCAACCTCTGCAGGTCATCTGGGCCAAAGTCATGCACTTGAAGCTTCTCTGAACGTGGTGGACCAATAACATAGATCAACTGTAAATGTTTCCCATTATTCCTAGCTGAGCTCGCAGAATGTAGTGCGTTCCCAAGTTGTTTGATAAACTCAAGTGCCTGGGCGTGAGCAAGAAGGAATAATCAAGAGCATATAAACGATTGGTTCATTTTATTAAGTTCAGGTTCCAGTAAATGCTTTTTACATGAAAAAGTACAAACCAGGACATAATTACTTGATTAGGCGTGCAATAACTTCTAGTAAGGCATGAATGGATAACATGTTTCTACATATTGCATGTCAAGAAACCACTGTTGGCTAATATTTAGCCGTGCCTATGATAATACTAAAAGTCAGATCCTAGAAGAAATTAACGTCATGTAAATTGTCACCTTATTCCTCATGTCAGGGTCATGCAAGACACCATAAGCAGTCCACGTAGACCAAGATTCAAGTACAATGCCATCGTAAGCCATTTCCCTGAACATACATGTGAAACAAGCAACATACAATCAATGAACATTAGACCACAATGACATAAACCTTTTGATCATTATTGAAAATTCTTAGTGATTAAGACCTGTCTATAATCTTGTTTTACTTAAGAATTAAGGATGTCGAGAAGAAATAGAAGACTCACTCGCACTCTGACACTATAAGCTTAATAGCTTTGTCTCTCAGTTTCTTCTTTCTAAGCAAATCCATTGGCAATGCTTCGAGAACAACTCTAGGTAACACCTACAATAGAAAACGCAAATTTTGCACAACAGATTAAAGACTTCGATTTAAAAGGCCTGTACAACTTCACAGAAGATAAAACTGATTAGTAAACATAGCCAAGAACAAGAATAAGACTTAAGCTTTTAGGGATTAAATGATCACTTCCAATACTGGACCTCTAACAACATCCTAATATTGGTGTTCACCCCTTCATAATTGGCAGATTTAAGGGTTTTGACAGGATGAAGATATGTTACACATAAACAAGTTAATTCATGAAAACCACCCAAGTTTGTCTGTTTGCTTCATTCATATTTGCATCCAAAGAAAGAAGACAGTAGTTTTAGTTACCAAAGCATCTCCGTTCCTTCTAAGCTCTGAGATCCAACCTTGATCAGCGTTATGTGTTCCCTCCAGTACCAAACTCTTGCCTTGGCTAGCAACCCAAAAGAACAACTCATTCTCACAACAACAATCGCAGTAGAAAAAAACCAATTCTTTCTTATCCAAACTCACGCATACCTCTTCAGATCATACCATACCGGAGATAAATGTGTAAACTTGTTGGTGAACCGTTTTGCCATTTCGTAGCCCTTAGAGTTCCTGCAAATTGAACCACATAAGCGGATACTCAACTGAAGTTCAAAAATCACAACAAACAACTAAGAACCTACCAAGGAGTAATATAGGCCAATACAGGATAGGTATAATGCCTGTGAGATTCATTGCTTGAAACTTTATAATTCCCCTGAAATATGATAACTTTAAAGATTTAGATAAGAGCCGCCAAGAATTGTAGAAAAGCACAATCTCGTCGTCATCTTCTTACAGCTAGGATTTCCAGGTAAGTTAAGTCTGTCTCAAAAAGGCCTTCCACTTCTGTACGTGAACCTGTTACCATGTCGTTCGTCTTCGGTCCGTACTTGATACTGTATACGAGTACAGACACGCCAGGAATTATAATGAAGAAGAGGATGAAAGTGAAGATGAGCTTGCCATCGGCCGCCGATGACTCCTGAAACTGATCAACTCCAGTGGCCGTGTCTGCTCGAGTTCGACGGTGATCAGAACTCGAAGCGACTCGGCGATCTCTCCTCTTCGCCATTTAGGCTTGCCTCGGAATATGAAGCAGAGTTAAGCAATGGAAATGGCACTGGATATCTAAGAGTAAACGACGTCGCTTTGCAATTCACAATAAATTCTGAAAACAAACTAGGGTTTGGGCCTGAAACTGCCTGAACAAAAAATATATATATATGCCTATATGACATTGTAGGTAGGAAAGGAATGGGCGGGTCGGATCTGGGCCCATTGGACAAGCTAACAAATTCTGAAATCCAGTTGGTGTTCTGATCCAACAAAACAATGCATTTTTCACCAATTTCTTCAATTTTAATTTTAATTTATTGATTTCCAATTGAGTTTAATCTTTTTTGTATTTTCTACCATATGCTATGGGTATCCACAATTTTCAGATTTTGATTTTTTCTATACAATTTGGGTTTTTTTTAATTACTTGAAAAGGTTTTACATTATATTGAAAGCAAAATTTTATAATTAAATATATAGTAATTTTTAAAATAAACTCATTTTCTAAAACTTTGATTAAAAATAATGGTACAATACACACAATATAAATATTATATGTAGACTAATTAAATGTTACTGACATAATAATCCAAATTACCTCTTAAATCTGATTCTAATAATAAATTATTAATTTATCTCGAATTTAATTAGTTCAATTTAAATTTAAGAATTATATTGAATTGTCAGTAAGCAATATTTGATTGTTCTATATATAATATTTATAGTACCTATATTTCATCATTAATTTTTAATAAAAAATAATAAAAAGATTCTCTTACTGAAATTTATCATAATTTTATTTAAATTATCTGCAATACAATTGCCAACCTATAAAGTGATTCATGATTTATTTGAAGTGTAGTTAATTGTATTTTGATTTGATTTTGGTTTGGTAACGGGTGTATATAATGATTTACAAAATAAAATTAAATATTTTTATTAAAAAAGGTTTTTTTTTCTTTTCAGTATTTATTAAGCAGGACCTCTTTACCAATTAAAGGTAACTAGACTCTGCTCAGGATCTTTTCTTTTTCTTTGATATAAAGGAGGCCACACGACTTACATCAGGGAGGACATCCCATTCAAATTATGTAAAAAAAAAGCCTAAGAAACCTAGGAGGAGGTGTTTGTAACCTATGAAAACCTGGGTTATAAGAAGCTGCAAACTTAGAAAGCCAATCAGCACATCGATTCTCTTCTCTTGGTACATTACAGATACGAACTTGCCATTCTCTACGAAGAAGTTGTATAACGCCCATTAATAAGAAATTTTCGTCATGTCTTAACGACGTCGAAGAAGATAAGATATTGATCACTACAAGAGAGTCCACTCCAATCTTAACCTTTCGATAACCCAAATCTCAAGCGAGGGACAATTCTTAAAAAACACCCCCAAGCTCTGCATCCACAGGAATGATGACGATGATATATGTATATGTAAGTGATCTAGAAGGGGGGTTGAATAGATCCTTAATCTTTTTGTAATTTTCTACAATAAAATCAGAAGTTAATTCACACACAAACAATTTAAATAAATTTAAATAAATAGAGTAGGGAAGAAGATCAAACGTTGTTTTTATAGAGGTTCGGTGCTAAGACCTACGTCCTCTA
>JAOQMR010000009.1:19988122-20008283 GCA_027563865.1 Erythroxylum pelleterianum | reverse complement strand
CTCTATCATCCTCATGTTTTATGCCATTTTCCTTTATAAGGAAACTCCCATCTGATTCTTCAATTATTAAACACTTGTTCTTCTTGATTTGCACAATTCTTTCATTGAATAAAGCCTGAAATAATTTCTTAACTAATTATAGATATTTTATTATTATCAAAACTTAAAGAGATTTAATTTGTCAACCACCATTGATCCAACAGTATATTGTCGCCATCTTCTTTTATGGTTACATGCATTTATGTCGCTGTTTACGTATGGCACTTTCAAGAAGAATATTCAACGTATCTCCACCGCTCATCTACCAATCATGTTCAGGACCACCTTCTTCACTCTTTTGTCAGGTGCTAGATCTCCCATTATGGACGCTGTGCATGCACCAAAAGGTCGACACTACACACAAAATGACGGCACTAAACAGACACAACAAGGTGTGTGAGTGTGACTTTGATTAAATAACCGATTAAACATTTCGACTTCTTTATTCTCACGTAACCTACCTTTTCAATCGTCTTCTACTGTATTAAAAAAAGAAAAGCTGAGTGACGACAAGTCAAGCACCATGCAAAAGATTGGCCAATATAGACTGAGTCGTCAATCTTTTGAACCTAGTTCAGGGGCCATTAACGAGATGTGGCGCAGCGTGTATTAGAGGGATAGCAAAGGGCTCAAAATCTAAGATTATATTGGAAAGAAGAACATTCATGGGCGAGCTTCCCGAAGATATACCTTGACATGTTAGAATGTAATACTTAGAATTTTGGTTAGATGGTCCAAAACAAGAGTAAACAGAGTGAGACAGTATACATATCCTAAGTTTTGTTATGTTCCAAAGGATACGTACTTGGGATGAGAAATGCTCTTTCATGGAGATAATGGGCACGACTGAGATGCTCAAATGTGACTTTGTTCTTTGTTTACGCGGACTGAGACTGACCGTTATGGCTCTTTAACTCCCAGTTCTGATGAGAGTGTCATTTGGGAATCGGAATGGTCCCGTCCAATCACTAATTCCGAGGATAAATGGAGAAATAATCATTTTATAAGTAACTTCAGTTCGCAGAACTTCAGCGAAAATGTGTGGTAAGTGATAATTAAATAATATCATAAAAATAATAATTTTTTAAATAAAAATCAAAGAGTTATAATGAATTTCACCTTTCAAATCACTTCAAGAATTGGAGAATATAAATTTTTTAATCTAGGAAGATCCTAATTATAGGAAAATGCTTTTACGCTCTTTACATTTAGATTAATCTCCGCTCGCACTAAATCAATCCGTAAGAAGTAAAGTACTAGTCAAACAACTTTTAAGACTCGAATTCAAAACCTCAAATTAAAAATAAGAATAATAAACTAATCACACAAACATATTCGGTTGGAGAATATAATATTTAGTTGCGTATGACAACCTTTAACGGAAACATAAACCAACAAAAGCACGGACGAATGCATGCCTGCATGCTATTCTAAACATAACGACAATCTGACATCTTAATTAGGTGAGGCATTGTGCTCTATAAAAAGATCTACAGCTCATTCCTGAGAGCATCAGATGAAGAAAGCAATTCATATCATCTCTCTCCAAGCCACTGGCTGCTCGCTCCCCCTCAAGGGCTTCCCAAATTGCAACCTTCGGTACTTAGTTCTTACTTACTTACAACTTAGTACGTAAGTCCACTCTTACCGACAAAGACAAGTTGGGAGCCACTGAGGGGGACACGAGAAGCCCGTGCCTTGCCAACGAACATCATCATCATCATCTGCTTTACTTGTTGATGCATGTTCCATGTCTTCGATCATATTTGTTCACTTGTCTTCCACGTTTCCTGGAAGTAAATTGTTTTACTAGTCAACCTCGTAACTTCTCTTAGTTTACTGTTACCTCTACGATCCTTTCCCTACACCAGCCAGATTTTACCGCGGAATTTGGGATATGGATGATTAGTTTTTACTGCAGAAATTGCATATAATGTTCTTTATTTTTTAATGTCTTGAGTTTGTGTTTCAGCATAAAAATATAATGCAACATGGCACTCCTTCAAATTTCTCTGACATGCATCACTAAGCATCAACAATGGTTATTGCCAAATTCCAGGATTTTTGCGTTCGGTCATAACAACATGCTTCATTTCAACTCCTACTGTCTATGACAAAAGCGAAGGAGTTACAGTTTCGGTTTTCATATCAAGAATAAATCGCAACAGATTGTCAAAACCTTGAGCTAAACCTCAAACGTTACGGTTTCCGACCGACTATGCGGGTTATGTGTCTCAGTCTCTACACAGATATCACGATTGTGTGATTAAGTAATAGACTGGATCGAGTTCGTAATGTCATTGGTTTTTTAATTTTTTAAAATTTTTTCTAAGTTTTAAAATGGAAACGTTAACTTTATCTATTAACTAACGTCAGATAATGTCCACTTCAAACCAAAATTTCTATTGATATATCTTAAATGACTGTTATATGTTTGTTTATTGATGAGAAGACATCAAAAGCTTGTCTTACATGTTTGTTTATTGATGAGAAGACATCAAAAGCTTGTCTTTTTTGCAGTTCCCAAAACAATTGGGACAAAATTAAAATGGGCCCTTTAAATGATGACCAATTTATGGAATCAAGGAGCATATGATTTTGGGGCGGTACGATTTTAGGCTATATTTAGTTTGATGAAAAATTTTAATAGAATGAAATGATTTATAATAAAATGGAATACAAATGGATGTAATATTAAAAAATTGTTGCTTATAAGGGATGAAAAGGCTAATAATGTAATATAGTAAAATGTTGTTTGGAAGAATGATTCATAATGTAATATACTGAAATGTTGTTTATCATTTTATATTCCATCATAAACTCTAAAAATCAGAAGTAACTTATTTATACCGTTTAGGATATAATGAGATGTAATGTAAAACCCTCTCCTTCCGTCTTATTTCATTATATTATAAATCATTCTCCTAAATAATGAAATAATATTACATTCCATTATATTCCATTAATAACCACCCAACCTTAGTAAGTTTTGTGTTATTTATCATTTAAATTATTGCCAGTTGTTAGTAATGATCATTACATATTTTAACTAATATCTATAAATATTTTTAATAAATATTGATTCTGACTCAGTTATAAGAAAAGGTGTTAGGATATTTGTGTTGTACTGTTGCTTTAAACCTTAAAGACTGATAAAGAAGTTGTGTCTTGCATATGTTATGGAGTGTAGAAAATTAAAGAACACCGGAATTACTTGGTTCGATAGCTTAAATGCCATCTACGTCTAAGGATTTCACTGTAGAAGTTCCACTAGTATCAAGAAGAAGAAAAATGTACAGAGATTGAGTGTTTATCAAAAACACTTGTAAAGAGTCTCAAAACTCTCCTAGTACCCACAGATAAGTACCCTAGCACTCTCTGATAATGTTCACTAGAAATTCTTACACTCACTGAACTTTTGTTTACAATGTAATGGAAAAATGCAATCTACCCTGATACTTGAATCGTGTTCCTTTTATAGGTGTTGAATGCTTGGCTTTTGGTTGATTAGCTTTGACTGAGTCACATATTGTACATGTTCTCTTCACGTGATCCACTTAAGTATTTTTCTGAAGCTGTGTGTTTTGTATATTGTGGCTTCTTCTTTAATTTGCTTCAGATGTCACTACGATTGTGTTTTGATCAGATGTATCTGACTTGGTTTTTCCATGTGACTCTCACGTGTCTGTGTCTTAAACTTAGTCATTTGTTGCTAACTTAATGAGAACATTCGAGAGCTTCCCTCTTTTCCTCTCTTCGACATCTTCAGACACCTCTCACGCACACACCTTCTGTTCTTCAATTTTTGATGTTGTTTGATGTTTCTAAGTGTTGGTTAGTGGAGTAAACGTGATTACCATCATATTATTCCCTCTTACTCCATCAATCTTCACTCTGATCAAAAATTAGAGAGTGATTTGTGAATCTAAAAACCTAGCTTTACCAACCTAGTGAGATCTGATGAAATCGCCTTCGATTTCATAGGGCTTCACTTATCTGTAAGTAATCCCTACAGTAAGTGAACTTCTTTTGTGTTAATATTTTGGTTCCGAAGTCTGATAGATTTTTATCCCCTGTAATTTTCTCCAGGTTGAAGAAACCTTATGCAATTCTATCTCTCATGAAGTGGAGTCGGACATCAATATTCTTGGACCTCTTATGCAGGACGGGATCTTTGCTCAGGTAAAGTGCACTTTGGCTATCGGTGTAAATTGTTGTTGTAGCTAGGTTAGCTAGGATTTCTCTTAGGATGCCTGATAAACATGTTAATTCTTTTACCCCTTCTGTGATTACATAAAACTTTGCTTCTGTAGTTGAGAGTAATACAATTGATTGTTGTTGTACTTTCCAACTAATTGTGTTTCCTTCTAGTGTAAAGTAGTATGCAGAAATTGATTTTCTTGTGTCTTTATCTACTGCTTAGTATGTATCTACATATCCATGTATGCATAAACTGTTGAGTTTAGCTAGCTTAGCTTTAGTGAAACACAATCCGTAGCTTAGGGTTCCAGCAAGGTATCTAAAGACATTCTTTAGTCCTTGCCAATGCTCAAAACCAGGATTGGACATGAACTTGCTTAGAATGCTAATTGCATAGGCAAGATCAAGTCTGGTATATAGCATTATATACATAATGCTACCAACTCCAACATCATAGGGGTAGTTTATCATGGCTTTCTTCTCTTCTTTAGTTTGGGGGCTCTTACCAACAACCATCTGAAGATGTGAGCTTTTAGGGACAGAGGTAGGTTTTGCTTGTTCCATGTTGATTTGAGCAAGCACCTTTCGAATGTAACTCTGTAGATTCAACCATAGTTTTCCTTCCCTCCTATTTCTTTTAATCTGCATCCCTAGTAGCTTCTGAGCTTCTCCTAAATCTTTCATATCAAAGTGTTTGCTCAAAGCATTCTTCACTTCAGTTATTCTTCCTAACCCTTTTCTAGCAATAATTAGATCATCTACATAGACTAGCATAAAGATAGCCTCTGTCCCTCCTAAGTCCTTGTAGTATAAACAGTAATCATAGGCACTTCTTGTAAATTCCATCTCACTTGCTATCTCATGGAACTTCTTGTTCCACTGTGTAAGTGCTTGCTTAAGCCCATATAGGGACTTCTGAAGTAAGCAGACATAATCGGGCTTTCCTTTATCTACAAATCCAACTGGTTGTTTCATGTAGATAGTTTCCCCAAGCTTTCCATATAGGAAGGCTCTCTTGACATCCATTTGATGGATTTCTCAATCATAGACAGTAGCTAACACTAGAATGAGTCTGATTGTCTTAAATTTGAGTACTGGTGAAAATATTTCTTTGTAGTCAACCCCTTCTTTCTGCCTATAACCCTTAGCTACAAGTCTTGCCTTGTAAATTTTTGGTTCAGCTTGTGTTATTCCTTCTCTTAGCTTGAATAACCATCTGTTCTCCATTAATTTGACTTTAAGAGGTCTAGGCACTAAAGTCCAGGTCATATTCTTCATTAGAGAAGAATACTCTTTCTCACAAGCCTCCTTCCATTGTTTAGCATTAATTCTAGTCATGGCTTCTTTAAAAGTTTCAGGTACCCTCCAGTCTATAGATTCAGCCACAAGACATGCATATTCAACCAAGTTTGAGTCTGTATACCTCCTATTAGGAATTATCTGCCTTGGTTGCCTATCCCTTACGAGTTGATAGTTTTGTAGATCTCCTTGTGGATCATATGTAGTTGGGTGTGGGGTTTCTTCTTCACCCTCACCCTCAGCCTCTTCTGTCCTTTGTATAGTTCCTTGCATAGGTTCCATATAAGGAGGTTGAGTAATGCCACCTTCTTCAGTTTCTGGTGGCACATAGAAAGAAACTGATTTGTTCAGTGATCCTAATTGCTCCTGAACTTTCTTTTGGAGGTCTGAATTTAAGTTCTTATTTAGCAGAGGGAATTCATCTTCCTTAAAGATTACATCTCTGCTTATGATAGTTTTAAAGCCTCCCTTTTGAAGTAGTAAGATCTTATAACCTTTAACTCCTTCTGGATGTCCTAGGAATACTCCTTTAATTACTCCAGGCTCTAGTTTTCCTTCCTTCTGATGTGCATAAGCTGCACATCCAAAAGTTCTAAGGTGAGTTAGGTTAGGTTTCTTACCATTCCACACTTCTTGTGGAGTCTTATAATCATTAGCAGAGGTACGGAGCCTATTAACAAGGTAGGTTGTTGTCCTAATAGCTTCTCCCCATAGTGAGTGTGAGAAACTCGAAGAGAGTAGCATGCACCTAGGCTTTTCTAGGATAATCCTATTGAGTCTCTCAGCTACACCATTATGCTGAGGTGTAGCTCTCACTATTTTGTGCCTTAAGATACTTTTCCTGCTGCAATAGTCTTCAAACTCTTTATTGCAGTACTCTAATCCATTGTCAGTCCTTAGGCATCTTAGCTTCTTCCCAATATGATTTTCCATAAGTGTATGCCATCTTATGAACTAATGCTTCATCTTTTCTCTTCATCGGATATACCCAACATTTTTTAGATTCGTCATCTACGATGGACATAAAATATAGGTTCCCTCCTGTAGTAGATACTTGAGCTAGCCCCCAGAGATCATTGTGAGCATATTCCATGATCTCTGTGGTCCTCTGTGCTCCCTTTGGGAAACTGGATCTGTGATGCTTTCCTATCACACATGATTCACAAAATTCTAGCTTCTTTAGGTCTTGTTCAGGAATCAATCCTTGTTTAGAGAGGTGGAACAGAATTGTGTTCCCTGCATGACCCAACCTTGCATGCCATTGCTTGGTTGATTCATGATTTCTCTTCTCAGAAACTTGATTAACTTCTATGGAGCCTATAACATAGTACAACCTACCCCTTTCAACTCCTCTAATAATGACTCTACCATCCTTTAGGATTTCTCTAAGTCCATCTTTTGATCTGATCTGAAAACTTGCTTATTAAACAAGATTTCAGAAATCAAATTCCTCCTTATTCCAGGCACAAATCTGACATTAGTAAGGATCCTTCTCTTTCCATCCAACATGTTGATGGAGACACTTCCAATCCTTTATATCCTTTGCTGCCCAGAATTTGCCATTTTTATCTTGGCAGTGATTGGTTCGAATGTAGTGAACCAATCTCTGTGTGGTTTCACATGCATGATACAACCTAAGTCAAATATCCATTCTCTACTCAAGTCTTCACTCTCTTCAGTAACAGCCAGAATCTCATCACCACTTGAGTCTTCTGGTTTCTCCACATTTCCTGCATCTCCACTTTCTGCAGCTTTATCCCTTTTCTTCTTTCTGCAATCCCTTGCAAGATGTCCCTCCTTATCACAGTAAAAACACTTCTTTCCTTTTCCCTTTTTCTTCTTTTATTCACCTTCTTTGGTGTGCTTTTTCTTCCCACTCCCCTTCTGCCAACTCGCTTTCTTGCTATTCTACTTATGTAACTTCTTTTCATGATTGTTTTCTACAAACATCACTTCTGCCTCTTGACAGTGAAGGATTCTCCACTAGCATGCTTAATTACCTTATTGAATGCATTGAATTTAGCAGGTAAAGCCTTTAGAATTACTACAGCTTGATGTTCCTCAAAGATGTTTTTCATTTGTAGCTTCTAAGTCTTGTACTAACTTAAAGAAAGTCTAGGTTATCATCTAAGGAGACAGAGGTATTCATTTTGTAGTTAGCAAGATTATGTAGGAGAGTCATCTTGTTAGGAAGACATCTCTTTGCATAAATTTCATCAAGTTTATGCCATAGCTTCTGTATAGTGTTGCAATTCTGCACTTTTCTTATCACAGTTGGTGATAAGTGAAGCATTAACTTGCAATATACAAGTCTTTGCATCTTGATTCTTTTTATTGGATCAGTCTCAATATCATATTGATCTTCAATAGGCCCATAACAGTCATAGGACTCAAGGAGGGCTTGCATCTGGAGTTTCAAGATGGTAAAGTCTTCCTTTCCAGTGAAGACATCCATTTCTTTTCCTATCATCTTGATTGTAGTTTAAAGAAACAAAAGACATCTACTTACAGAAAATTCTTGATGATTCTGATCCTTTTATTTTAATCTATAAAACTTATTAATTTATAAAATTGACTAATAAATAAATAAATAAATAAATTTTTATTATTAAAATAAAATAAATTAAAAACTAAACTAAAAAAATTAAATAATTCAAATTTCTTATTATGCAACTGACTTAGCTTAAGCGATTGAATTTTTCAATCACCAATAAAAATAAACAAGCGAAAACGAAATAACAACAATCACGTAATAAACACTGCCCTCTTTTTGACTTTTAGAATAGGAAATCAAGAAGTCAAAACTTTCAAAACGCACCGCATTTACCCAAAATATGCTATGTAATTATAAATTCGAGCGTATGAAAGGCACGAGTAATGACGTCAGATACTGCGCGTTTCAATTGCCTGGGTCAGGGGGCCCCCTATGTCACATCGCAAGAAGATAGAAGCTTATCCTCAAAATATCAGGGAGCCATCAGCCAAGCACTTTCTTGCATGCTCCTTCACAGACGGAATACAGAATGAGACCTAAGCTGGTTCAATATTATTCACTCCCAAGCTTTCAATCAAAACCTCCATGGACAAATTTGCTCCATTTCACCACCACTATAACCCCCTCATCCATCAAAATGGTCATGTCCCACCAATCCAGAAGCCGAAACCAAGAGCTCATAGGTCTCCAGCTTCTGTTTCACTTGCTTCAACGGCTACCTCTCTCGCCGCCTCCACTCTCTCTAGCCCTGTAACGTATCCTTCACCAGGCATTTTATCGGGATTTGGGTCCTTAGATGGTTTGAGTGATGTCAGAACTCTGGGTTCAGTTAAAGCAATGCATGCCCGGGTGATAAAATCGAGTGATAAGTGTACTTCAGAGTCCATGGCTAAGACTTTGATTACTTTTTATTTGGAACTTGGTGACTTTAGGTTGGGTACAATGGTTTTCTTCCTGGGTTTTGCTAGGAATTATGCAATGTGGAGTAATTTCTTGATGGAATTCAAAAAATTTGGGGGTGATCCAATCGAAATTCTTGAGGTTTTTAAAGACTTGCATTGCTTGGGGGTGAATTTTGATGGTAGATTGATAACTCTAGTTCTGAAAATTTGCGCTAGTCTGATGGATTTGTGTTTGGGTTTGGAAATTCATGCTAGTTTGATCAAGAAGGGCCTTGAGGGGGATGTATATGTAAAGGGTGCATTAATGAAGTATTATGGGAGTTGTTGGGGTGTGGATACTGCTAATAAAGTGTTTGATGAAATTCCATATCAAGATAATTTGTTGAATGAGGCAATCGTGATTAACTTGAAAAACAAAAGATTCGTTCAGGGTGTTGATTTGTTTAAAAGAATGCAGTTTTCTTTCAAAAAAGCCAATGCTGCAACAATTTTGAAGATGCTGCAAGCTTGTGGAAAAGAGGGTGCTCTCAATCAAGGGCAGCAGATTCATGGGTATGTCATAAAACAAGCACTGGAATCAAATATTTCCATATGCAATTCTTTGATTATCATGTACTCTAAAAGTGGCAATCTCAAATTAGCTCGAGCAGTCTTTGATTTGATGAAAGAGCGTAACTTGTCTACATGGAATTCAATAATCTCAAGTTATGCTGCATCTTGTTATCTCAGTGAGACTTGGAGTCTTTTACAGGGGATGGAATCATCTGGGGTAACGCCAGACTTAGTAACCTGGAATTGCCTATTGTCAGGCCATGCTATTCACGGCTTATACAAAGAAGTTATCAAGATTTTGCAAAAAATGCAAATAGCTGGTTTTAGGCCAAACTCACAATCTATTCCTAGTATCCTTCAAGCTGTCATTGAGTTAGGCTTCTTTACTTTTGGGAAGGAAATTCATGGCTATGTGTTAAGAAATGGGCTTGATTCCGATGTCTATGTGGGAACTTCGTTGATAGATATGTACCTTAAGAATGACCACTTGAACAGTTCCCAGTTAATTTTTTATAATTTGAAGAACAAGAATGTATTTGCTTGGAATTCATTGATATCAGGGTATTCATTCAAGGGTCTTTTTGACGATGCTAAAAGATTACTCACTCGGATGAAACAGGAAGGTGTTAAACCAGATTTAGTTACATGGAATAGTCTGGTTTCTGGCTATTCAATATGGGGCCGCAATGAGGAAGCATTGGCTGTCATTGATGATATAAGAAGTTCAGGGTTGACTCCAAATGTAGTCTCATGGACTTCTCTCATATCAGGATGCTCACAGAGGGGTAACTACAGGGAGTCCTTGGAGTTTTTCATCCGAATGAAGCAAGAAGGTATTGAACCAAACTCAACAACCGTATCCAGCTTGCTTAGAACTTGTGGAGGCCTTTCTTTGTTGCAGAAGGGAAAAGAAATCCATTGCCTTAGTATAAGAAAATGCTTCCACGAGGATGCATATGTGGAAACAGCACTCATTGACATGTACAGCAAATCAGGTGATTTAAGTAGTGCTTATGGGGTTTTCAGGAGGAGAGAGAACCAAACACTAGCCTCATGGAATTGCATGATCATGGGATTTGCCATTTATGGTCTTGGCAGGGAGGCAATCTCATTGTTTCGGGAAATGCAGAGAGTTGATATCCTGCCTGATGCCATTACCTTTACCGCTGTGCTCTCTGGCTGCAAAAACTCAGGTCTAATTGAAGAAGGATGGAAATATTTTGATAGTATGGATAAGGAATATGGTATGGAGCCTAGAATTGAACATTACTCATGCATGGTAGATCTTCTTGGTAGAGCTGGTTATCTCGATGAAGCTTGGGACTTTATTCAAGCAATGCCAATAACTCCAGATGCTTCTATTTGGAGTGCATTTCTCAGATCCTGTCACGTTCAGGGACACATGGAGTTTGCGGAGGTCGCAGGAAAGGAACTCCTTGAGTTGGAACCTGATAATTCTGCTAATTATGTTTTGATGACCAATTTATATGCCATGTCAAACAGGTGGGACGATGTAGAGCGTATTAAAGATCTCATGATTGAAAAGGGAGTGAAAATTCGGCAAATATGGAGCTGGATACAAATTGATGACAGGGTCCATGTGTTCTCGGCGGGAGAGAAACCCCATCCTGATGAAGGACAGATTTATTTTGAGTTGTATCAGTTGGTTTCTGAGATGAAGAAAGTTGGTTATGTTCCTGATATCAACTGCGTGTATCAAAACATAGACGACTTGGAAAAGGAGAAGGTTCTTTTGAGTCACTCAGAAAAACTGGCCATCACTTACGGACTGTTAAACACAAGAAATAGTGCACCCATCAGAGTAGTAAAGAACACAAGAATCTGTCCCGATTGTCATACAGCAGCAAAATTCATGTCCCTGGTGCGGAGCCGTGAGATTTTCCTTAGGGATGGGGTTCGGTTTCACCATTTCAAAGAAGGCAGTTGTTCTTGCAACGATCACTGGTAATGTGCATCTCTTGATTCCAAGTTTTGTATACTGCGAACCATGATTAGAAGTAAACATCTGGGTAATAAAGCACACCAGAAATCAATTGACTCTACATTTACTCATCAAAGTCAGGAACAGATGAATGGAGAAACCACGTTGGTCAATGTAAATGTACTTGCACGCTGAGTTTCATTATGTTCCAAAACCTTCTCACAGAAAAGGAAGCAAGCACTGAAAAGAAGAAAGTACGTGCAGCCATACAAAATCGATGGCAGTGTACAGCCATTTAAGCCTTTCCCAATTATATCAGTACCCCAAAAAAGGCCAAAACCAGGCAACATCTTCAAGTTCCCATAACCACCTGGAGGAAACTTCCATGGAGAAATGAAAGAAATCTCATACTTGATGTTCCTCCGTACACTTGGCCGAGCAGCCAAGTTGGAAGCTGCAAAGTATCACGCACCATTTCAACAACAAAAAAAAGGGTTCAGGTGCCACGTCGATATCCCAATTGTATGTTCTGAACAGTCATGGTGTTCGTTGAGATTAAATTCTTTACAATAACAAATAATCTTAAACATCAATATTATATTTGTCAATATTTTAAAAACTAGTCTGAACATCAAACCAACCAAAGAAAAGTAAGATTTAAAGGTTCAATCGTTATTAAACTGTTATAAAATGGCATACAATAAATAAGAGGTAAAAATTATAAGAGTAAGTAAACAATAAATAAGAAGTAAAAATAATAAGAGTAATTAAAACTAAAAGATTTTATTAAAATAAAAAATGTATCGGTATCTATTATTATATAATGAAATAATAATAAATCGAATTGAATAATTCAAACTAAATGTGAGTTTAATATAAAATTTAAAATAATCATAAAAATCAAAATTGTATTTTTTGAGGAAACTATGTCTCATCATTTTCAAAAGTTCCAAATTCTTCAACGTTATTTAAAGACTCGTAAATTACGCATTAATCTAAAGTATTTATTTCAACTTCTTCTACAGCATTCAAATAAATTACAAATTAGTAGTATATGAAATCTCAATTGTAAACTTGTAATACATTATACTTTTAACTTAAATGTGATCAAAATCATATATGAACTATCCATTAATAGATATTCATAATTTATTTGCTATGACCAACGGTATAAAAATCGGACTGAACTGACTGGTTCGACCAGATTAAGCAAATTGGATTAGTTTCTAGTTTGATTTTACTTTTTGATTGTTGTGAATGAAAACCAATCAATTAAATAATCAATCGATCAGTTTTCTCAATTAGGAATAACAAGATGTGTCTTCATCTTCATCTTCTCTGATTCCCAAACTAGGAATCGCTTGGTCTGCTTGTGCCTAACAACGACTAGATGTCACTTACGCTGGAGCACCATAAAAACAAGAGAATACCAAATCATAAGGATCAGACTCAAAAACCATACATCCTAAGTTCACATGCATTTATACTTCCATGTATAACACAACATCCAATGAATTTTTGAAAGCCACAAGCTTCAACTCGCTCTGTCACATATAGGTGAGGCAACTTCGATGGTGGCAAGGTCTATTACACCCATTAAAAAGGCAAGATGCAGCCATAGAAGACTAGAGAACTGAAGGTTGGGGTGGAGATTGAAAGAAAAACGACAAGGAAAAAGGAAAAATGATCGACTGAGGAGCAATAAATGCTTTAATAATGATAGGTGGTCATCATCATCATCATCATACCCCGAATTTCCGCATTGTAGCAGGGTCTGGGGGGGTCCTAATAGTACGCAGCCTTACTCCTACAATGTAGAGAGGCTGTTTCCCGTAGGCCCGTATGCATATGTGACATGATAACCAAGATGTAGGGAACAATACATAAAATTAGTAAAGATGGGTAATACACTGAAATATATATACCTGATGTTGCCATAATTCGCTATTACCTTTTGCCTTACCAAGAACAGCTTTACTCGTTGCCATCCACGCTATGTGCCTTCCCTGTGCAGTGCCTTGAGTGTGCAGCACATCTACGGTATTACATGTCCAACGTAGGAAGCTTCCCAATAGACCTAAAAAAAACAATAACAACAACAACATCAACAACATTATGACATGTCGTTTACCCTTATCCTAGCACGCCATACCGTTCTAATTCGAGCCACCGTTGCGGTGAGTGCCAACTCTGACAGATCTCCCTTGATCACCTCCCTCCAGGTTTTTTATAAGGCCGCCCTCTCCTCCTCTTATATTCATTAAGGGTAATCCGCTCGCCGCGACGAACCGGAGCATCACAAGGCATCCTGCTCACATGCCTAAACCACCAAAGCCTTTTCTCTCGTAACTTGTCTTTAATACGAGCTACCTGTAGCCTGGCCCTCACTACCCTATTTCGGACCCTATCTCTTTGGGTAATAGCACACATCCACCTAAGCATTCGCATTTCAGCTACCAACAACTGTTGCATATGTCTATGCTTAATAGGCCAGCACTTCGCCCCATATAACATGTTTGGCCGAATCACCATTCTATATAATTTTCCTTTGAGTCTGATAGGGACCTTTTTATCACATAGGATACCCGACACACTCCGCCATTTGGCCCTCCAGATCTGATACGATGCACTCCGCCATTATGTGACTTATTTTTGCTTTAATTATTGTTGTGAATTATTTTTGTACAAAAAACAAAATTATTTTTCTCATACTTTAAGGTTAAAATTATAATAGAAAATATAAAATTATCAAAAAAAAGACTCAATAAACTTAACATCCTCTAATTGTGGTAGGTTTGATTTTGCATGGATTTTTTTTTCTTCTTCTCAAAATCTGATAGAAATAACCAATATAATTGTACGTTTTGCAGTAAAGTATTTAAAAATGGAGAAATTTATAGAATGAATGAATATCTTGCTGATGTTAAGTGTTATATTTCTTTTTGCAAAAAAGTATCATTTGATGTATGTGAGTGAATTGAGAATTATTTACAGCAACAAGGAAAAAAGAAAAAGGAAAATAAAGAAGCTCATGATTTATCTTTGGAGGTGATAAAGTACCACAAGTATTATATAAAGGAAAAAGGAAAGCTACTGTTGATGTAGATTCTTATTTTACTCCAAGAACTACTCGTAGTTCTCAACCTTGTCTAAAAAGTGTTTTGGTTGATAAGAATGCTTTTTTGCGTGTAAAAGGGCATAGGCTAGATGGTTCTATCATGCATGTATTCTTTTAAATACTTTAAATTCACTATATTTTCAAGAAGTAATAAGTGATACAATGGTGATAAGTCTAGGATTTAAGGTACCTTTTATTATGAAATTCGTGTGCCTTTGCTTCAAGATTTAAAAAAAGAATGTCAGTTAATTGTGGATACATATAAATCTAGTTGGAAATCAACAGGATCCAGTATTATGGCAGATGGGTGGACTGATTAAATCTTGAAGCAAAGGCACACGAATCTCATAATAAGAAGGTGCCTTAAATCCTGTAACAATTGTTACTGTAGAATTTATTACTTATTGAAAATATGATGAATTTAAATCATTTAAAGGAATACATGAATGATCTAACCATCTAGCCTATCCTCTTTTATATCGCAAAATAACATCCTTATCAATTAAAACACTTTTATACTAGGTTGAGAACCATGAGTAATTGAGTAGTTCTTCATGGAAAATAATAATCCATGTCAATAGTAGCTTTTCCTTTTTGCTTTATTTAATACTTGTAGTGCTTCATCACCTCCAATGGATATATCATAAACCTCTTTATTTTCTTTATTTCTTTTTTACTTGTTGCAAATAATTCTCAATCCTCCCACGTACATCAAATTGTACTTTTTTGCAAGAAGCAATAGTACCCTTAATATCAGCAAGATATTTGTTCATTTAATAAAATCCTCCCCTTTGGATATTCTATCACAAAACATACAATTATATTGAATATTCTCATCATATGCTTGAGAAGAAGAAAATTAGTTTGATGCTGCATCAGACTTACTGCGAGTAAAGAATGCTAAGTTCATTAAATATACTTCTGATTATTTCATATTCTCCATTATAATTTTAACCTGAAAAAAATGTCAAATAATTTTGTTAGTTTTGTACCAAAATAAGTCACAACAGTAATTAAAGAAAAATAAGTCGCAAAATAAGTAACCAGACAAGAATGATGAAATGAAAAAATAAAGGATAAAAGTATGAAAACGAAAATAACCCATAACTTTTGCTTCTTGAATATTGCATATTTCACATTTAATACGATATATGACTTCAATCACCACAACCAACAAAGGAGAAATAACTTGCGATCTTAACACAAAGAATCGAAGTATATATAGAAGAAACATAAAAGAGGTTAGAAAGGACTTAAAAACATTAAAGAAAATCAATTCAAATAAGAAATTGAAATTGAAATCTTCTTGAAGATTGAGTAAGTCTAAAAAGCAAAGTTATGAATACCGTACCGAGTTCAGTACCGAATTGAGCACCGGAACGAAACTGTATCGGTATCAGGTACCGTTTCGAAAATTTTTTTAAATCTATAAAATAGTCCCTAAGTTTTTTAAAAATTACAAAATAGTCCATATTGGTATATTATATAATTATACTGTACACTCTACTAATTTACCGTTTACATCATCTATATTTTTAAATTATTATTTATTATTAATTTTCTTGTCTAACCAAAAAATTATTATTCGGCTTTATTTTCTAGCGAAACCTGTTTTTCGAGAAATGTAACTCTTCAGTTTCGTAACTCTTTAGTTCCGTATCTTGTCCTGTGTGCAAGTTCCCTTCACCTTCCCTCTAATTGTGATTATTATTTACCTGATTTCCGAGAAATGTAACTCTTCAATTCCGTATCTTGTCCCTATGTGCAAGTTCCCTTCACCTTCCCTCTTAAAACCTCTCTTTGTTATTGTCTAGAGAGGAGCCAAATAAAACCCAATAAACACTTCTCTCTCGCTCTTTTCTTCTCATAGTTTACCGTCAGATACTTTTCTTCTCTCATTCAACAACCTAGCTTTTCTTTTTATATTTCGTTTTTCTCGTTGTAGCGCTGTACCATGCAGTATTAACACAAGCAAGGGATCTTTTTTTTAGGGGACCCTTTTTGTTGCCCCTTCAGGTTCTCGTTTATCTGTTTTATATATTGTTGCTCGCCTCTTGATTTTACAGACTGTTGCTCGACTTGTGAGATGAAGAACGAGGATCAATCGCGGTCTTTATTCGGGATTTCTCTCTCTGATAGACCCAACTGGCAACAATTCCTTATTTGTTCTTCTGGGTTCTTCTTTGGGTACCTTGTTAACGGCATTTGCAAGGTGGGTTTTGTTTTTCTCGTGTTTTCTGGTTCTGTGTCTTGGGTTATTTTAAGAGAGAAGCAAGAATCGCGAGAAGAAGAAGAATGAAGAAGTCGGGAGAAAAATTAGGGATTTAGGGTTAGTTTTTTCAAAATTGCAAACAAGTCCTTAAAGTTTTACATTTTTTACGATACTGTCCGGTATCCGTTTCGGATCCCGACCGGTACGGTACATTTTGGCCGGAACCACCCGGAACGGAACGAAATTCTGATCACTGCTAAAAAGTCATTCAAAAAGTTAAAGTATGTTTAAATTTTAATGTCCTCCTTTCAACATACTTTTTTAAAAATTAAACATTACTTCTTAACACAATATTAAAATATTTTAGATAGAATTATTTATTTATACTAATTTTTTTTTGTTCTTCTTGAAATATACTCCTTTAAAGTTTAAAAATCACTCTTTTAACACGTTACAAAATTACTTATATATTAAATTATTAATTAATAACTTTTTAGTGTCCTTTAAATATACATCTTTAAAGTTTAAATATCACTCTTTAACTCATTCTTAAATTCTCCTAAATAAAATTACTTATCTATATTAAATTACTAATTAATAACTTTTTAGTGTCCCTTTTTAAATATTCTTCTTTAAATTTTAAATATCTCTCCTTAACACATTCTTAAATTATTAGAAACAAGATTACTTCTCTAACTAAATTACTAATTAATAAATTTTTAGTGTCATTTTTTAAATATACTTCTTTAAAGTTTAAATATCATTACTTAACAAACTCTTAAATTAATTTTAACAAATTTGATTATCTATACTAAATTACTTATTAATAATTTTTTATGTGTTTCTTTAAATATATTTCCTTAAAGATTAAATAAACTTCTTTTTGTTTTGAATTTTGATTAAGAAATAATAATATCCTTAATATCATAAAAAATTAAATTTATATCTTCTTCTTATTTTAGAATTTTACTATTTATTTCAAATATAATTTAAAAAGTGAAAACAGAACAAAAGTCTGGAACATGTAACACTTTTAGATTCGGTAGTCTCTCTCTATTATGCCAATCCCAAACCCCTCAAATTGCTATTTATTATGAGTTGTGAATTTGTGGTTGTCTAAAAATAATATCCCTCCTTTACCCTCCTTAGTTGATCATTTTGCCTCAACAATAGTGTTTAATTTCCTCTCCTTCTTGTATCTCTTTCAATCTTCACCATCCATTTCCTGAGCCTGCCATGGCTGCATCTTATCTTTTTAATAGGTGTAATAGACTTTGCCACTATCAAAACTATCTCATCTATGCAACATATCATGGCTGCATCTTATCTTTTTAATAGGTATAATAGACCTTGCCACTGTCAAAACTGTTGGGCGCAGCGGGTGTATTTTGTGAAAAGGAAAAATAAAATGAGCAAAATAGATACGGAATATTTAATGTTGTTCACCGTTAACTTTGCTACATCCATGGACAAAACTCAGAATATTTCTTCCACTATTACAAATAGTAAGTATACAGAGATAAAACCAAAATAGTGGCTCACAAGGTGTTTCCCGACCTAAAAATACTAACCTCACTATTTTGTCACTCACCAACCATTTAGGAATACATTTCCCTAACTTCAGAGCAAAAACAACGCTTTGGTTTCCTCTCTATTTTTCTGTATTTGTTGTGCTTCTTTCTGAAGTAGGGAGTGCCTTATATAGGCACTCCGCCGCCTAAAGATAGCTGCCTTGCAGCTGTCTTTTTTATTCCTTTGTTTCAGCAAATGTTGCATCTGTTGAAATCAACAGATGCTCAAACTCCCATTCTTCGTTGGACATCTCCTCCGGTTTAGTTGTTGAAAATACTGGCAAATGCATCTTTGTAATCATCAAGAGATCCTTCATCTTGGTTCACCATATACGGTAGTTCATACTATTCATATTGATCATTTTGCTCGTCTTCACCTCCATTTGCCAAATTAAGCCAAATTTGAGAAAAACCGACTTCAAATATGAAATCAGGACGTCAAGATTTGGCAGAAAATATATCTTCTAAATTTCCACCGCGAGATCAGAATAGTATCGTTGGACCCTACCGGAATAGGAACTGCGGAACCTGGTACCCCACTGGAATAGTACCGTGAGACCCGGTAAATAGTAACTTGTGAATAGTAAAGCAAATAGTACCGTAAGACCCAGTTACTATTGGCACAGTGCGTCACCTTACAAATTAATTAAAACAACGTAAAAGTACTATTCATCACCTTTTCCGTTTTACGTCAACTTTTCGAATGGATCACACAAAAAAATTCGTTGAAATTTTCTTTTCCCGGTGGTGTGCTTCTTTTCAAAAAATACTTCCAATGAAAACACAGCTCTAATACCACTTGTTGGGCGCAGCGGGTGTATTTTGTGAAAAGGAAAAATAAAATGAGCAAAATAAACACAAAATATTTAACGTGGTTCACCCTTAACTTTGGGCCACGTTCACGGACAAAACTCAGAATATTTCTTCCACTATTACAAATAGTAGGTATACTGAGATAAAAACCAAAATAGTGGCTCACAAGGTGTTTCCCGACCTAAAAATACTAACCTCACTATTTTGTCACTCACCAACCCTTTAGGAATAAATTTCCCTAACTTCAGAGCAAAAACAACGCTCTGGTTTCCTCTTTATTTTTCTGTATTTGTTGTGCTTCTTTCTGAAGCAAGGAGTGCCTTATATAGGCACTCCGCCGCCTGAGACAGCTGCCTTGCAACCGTCTTTTTTATTCCTTTGTTTCAGCAAATGCTGCATATTGCGGCTTCAACAAATTTCCATTCAACATTGGTAGGCGACGCATGCCTACCATTTGCATTCAAAGATGGTGTCCCTCTATGTGAGAGGGACTCATCTAACAAATCTCCCCCTCCCGATTACATGGAGGGCTCTATCAAGCCTGCTATTGATCGACCTTGCAACATGTCATGGCTGCATCTTATCTTTTTAATAGGTGTAATAGACCTTGCCACTGTCAAAACTGCCTCACCTATGTGCGACAGAACGAGTCGAAGCTTGGAGCTTGTAAAAATTCACTGAAAGTTGTGTTAGGTTGTTAGCCCCGAATTTTTTTTATGTTATTAAGCATGATTAGAGAAAATTGAAATTGAAGTCTTAATGAATTAAATCAAGTTGACATTAAATAAGTTGGTAGCATTAATTAAGTTGGGTAGCATGAGTAGATGGAATTAAATGTTTAAGTTGGGCTTATGTGGCTAGAGTTTAATGGGCTTAAGTTGTAAATGGAAGAGGCTTAGCATTTAAAAGACAAATGGGCTTGGGCTTAAGTGAATTAGTAGAAGTATAAAAGGAAGAAGAGAAAGAGTAGTCTTGCAAGAGAGAAAGAGGAGAGGAACGAAAATTGAAGAGTGAGAGAA
>JAOQMR010000009.1:19900703-19911684 GCA_027563865.1 Erythroxylum pelleterianum | reverse complement strand
AACAATTTATCCTTCAAAACCTCAAAAATAAATCGAAATTATGCTTAATTCATCAAGAAGAATTTCGGGGGCCAACAAATCTCCTTGCTATCTTCTTGTTGGATGAATAGCAAAGCCTTCACATCATGATGCATATTTTTCTTATACTCCTTTTATTATACTTCTGTCCATGTAGCTAATTCTTCTTGGTTTATTGGGACTTCATAACTACTCTCTCTGACATCCCACAAGTCTTGTGAGATGAATATGGTCTTCATTTGGATGTTCCAATAATTATATGCTTTACCTCGAAAAATAAGAATTAAGGTTTAATTATAATTAAAAGTTGGCAAATTGGCGAAGCAAGGAAAGTTATTGAAAAGGACTAACATTGATCTAATGTCACTTTTAATTAGTTAATTTAAATTAATCGTGACACGTATCAAAAAATACTTTGAGCTGTTGCATGGAATTATTTTATGTTATCTATAATTTATATAATACAAACTTTAAATTAATAATTGTAGTTTTCTGTTATTAAAAAATGCTTAAAATTAAATTTTTTTAGAATTAAAATAAAATTAATTTGTTACTGATTCCGCCGAGGCGCCGACCTTAAACGGACCTTGGCGACCCAAATAATAGGCATTTGCAATCGGGGCTAGCACAACATATACAAATCCCTAATTCCCATAAATTTGGCCGTTCTTTCGAATCTATTACACTTCTAGAGACGAACGATGGAAAATCACAACACCACCCAATCCAAACCCTTCCAGATCTTTGTGAAGCTGCTCAATGGGAAAACAGCAACCCTAAGATTCACCGGCTCTGAGGTGATCGGCAAAACCGTCAAGCAACGAATCTATGAAATCAGCGGAGTCCCCACCCATTTGCAACGCCTCCTCTCTGGCGGCACCCAAATCGGCGAACGCTCCGTCGTCTCGAGTCCAGACTCCACCATCCACCTCCTGCTCCCGCTGGTGGGCGGGAAGGGCGGTTTTGGGTCGCTGCTGCGAGGAGCAGCGACGAAGGCGGGTCAGAAAAAGACGAACAATTTCGACGCATGTCGGGACATGAGTGGGCGGAGGCTGAGGCACGTGAACGCAGAGAAGAGGCTAGAGGATTGGAAGGCGGAGGAAGAGGAGAGAAGGTTGGAGAAGATGGCCGAGGAGTTCATAAAGAAGAAGGCCAAGAAGGGGAAGAAAGGGGTCGGTGATGGGGCTGCCCAGAAGTACGTGGAGAAGTATCGAGAGGATTCGGCTAAGTGCGCGGCGAAGGTTGAAGAGGCGGTCCGGGAGGCGTGTGGGAATGTGAAGCGTAGAGGGAAAAGCATAGGTAATGACGGAGTTGAGGCCAAAAGATTGAAGATTTGGTAAGTGTTTCTTTTTTTCTTTCTATGTATTTGGCTTTGGATATGATTTGATTTTCTTTCTGGGTTCATAGCTGCATTGATTTCACAGGTGCGTAGTCATATGCTTAAGGTATTTAAAGATTGAATTGTTTGATTACTGTGTTTTGAGAACCTGGAGAAAAAGAGTAGGTTTTAGTTTAAAAAAAAGGATCTGACGTACTGAAGTGATGAGTTGCTCTAATTCTTATGGTTTTTATCCCTTTTTTAGGATGGGTAAGAGAAAACTAGCTGCTAGTGACAGTGAAGATTCTGATGGTTATAGCAGCGATAATGCGGAAAATGAGAAATCGGTCGTCTTAAATAATGGAGATCAATCGGATTCAAATAAGGAAGTTGACGGGAGTTCAGATTCAGTTTCAGGTGAAAAATCAGACTTGAAAAAGGAAGGTGATGCAAGTTCAGATTCAGTTGCAGGTGAAAAATCAGACTTGAAAAAGGAAGGTGATGCTAGTTCAGACTCAGTTGCAGGTGAAAAACAAGATATGGATTGTTCTGGTGGTTCATCATGTGAGACTACCTCCGAGGAAGAGGCACGGGTGGCTGTTTATGAATTCTCCAAATCTCATCCTCATGTAGAGACTACTCCTAATGAAGGAGATGTAGTGATTGAACCTGAGTTTCAAAATGAAAATGCAGCACAAAGTGCCACTGCAACTTGCTGTGAGGTTGCAGCTTCAAGTGTACAAAATGGGGAAGTCATTGAAACAAGTCCTGTTGTTACTGAAACCAATGATCTCTCCGATGCTAAATCTGAACTTAGAGACGTAGCAGTGACTCCTAATTCAAATAACGGCAACATTGATTTGGAAAAGCGACTAGATCTCATCCAATTTAATTCAGCTGCAGACTTGGAGGTATGCTTTGCTAAGTTTGTCTCTTAATGCTATTTTTGCAAATGCGTTTAGATGCGGGTTTGTGTGAAAACATTTACAGGTAAAGCTACACTTAATCACATGTTGATAAATATGGTGATTATAACATTTTCAAGTTTTTGCATCATGACTTTACTATTATACTTTTTCATACTTACGCAGGACCTCTCAATTGTTTGTATATCTACTCTGAAATTTCAACATGGTTATTTGACTAACATTAATCCTTCTGTTAGGTTTATGGAATGGAAGGATTGAAAACTCAATTACAGTTGTATGGGCTCAAATGTGGAGGAACTTTACAAGAGCGAGCAGCTCGGCTTTTTCTGCTCAAGTCCACTCCTTTGGAGAAGCTGCCAAAGAAGCTACTGGCTAAAAAGTGAATCTATCTAGCACGATCCATGTTAGTACTATTGTTGAAAAAACTTGTAAAATATACAGCCCCTATCTTCCTCTTAAGTTGTTATATACTTTCATGTGCTATTTTAACTTGGTTACTCTCCAACGGACTTGTGTTCCCAAGGCCCTTCAATTTGCCTTGTATAACATCTTTTCCAAAATGGTTCAAAGTAATATTGACATCGAACTTGTAAATTTCCCGTTTTGTTTTAATCAATGTTTTGAGGTCAAGGTAGTGAATTATACTTGAATTTAGGTATATTGTAATTGAATAATAAGTCTCAACAAGAAATGCACAATACACCTATTTTCTCTTCGCTGAAAGACTGGTATGACACAAATAAAACCAGTTTCCAAATGCTTAAGAGGACTGCTTTTGATATAAAGCATGAAGAGCGTTGAGGAGAAATTACAAGAGCTGATGGGAGATTCTTAAGGATACAACTTCTCCTTCAACTCCAGCTCTCATTACAAAGTACTTTGTGAGAAGCCCTGCTTTTTGTGAGAAGACAAACAAATAGCTATTTATATGACTATTCCGAAAGCCAACACGGTAACCCAATTTGAAGTGATTTGGCTTTTGAAAGTTATCTGTGGGGGAAAGGCGGGGGCGTGAAGTTATAAATGTAACTGTAAATATGTAAGTGTACCTTGATTGCCTTGTAAATTGGTATTGATTGCAACTGCATGGAAGGTAATCATAGCCTTCGGTTGGAAATCACTGGCTTTTCCTGCCCATAAATTGAGATTAAAGACACCTGCAAAATATTCAAGGAGTGAGAACATCTTTCCCTAAAACGAAATTCCAAGTCAGTGGCCACTTGATCTGATTTAGAATGCATCCAAATGGCCCAAAGATTTAAGCAACAGGCATTAATATTCTAATTTTGACCAAAGAAATATTATAAGGTTTGTAAGATTTGAGAGAAGTAAAAAGTATCACCAGTTGTTGCTCGATCCTTGAGGCGTTTGAGATCAATGATGCCACCAGATGCTGCATCGGCATGCTTTTCAGTCTTACAGGATCCAATCAGCTCATACTCCCAGCTGCCATTGCGGTATCCTTCACACTGGAATAGCTCTATATGCCTTGCATCTAACGTCTGCATTGTTCCTGCAACGAAAAGTTCTCTTAAATCATGAATACATCGTTTGTAAAAGGAGCGGAATGAAGAGAATACTGAGGAGATACTATCACAGAAAAGTTGGGCATCTCAAGGAGATAAATTTGAGGGTGTTTTAAAGACGGCGTGCAATCTCAACAAGCGTGTCTTCTGGGAACAATGCTGCTGGGTTGAACGTGTTCTGATACAACTTACTGTTTCCGCTGTTAATTTCACGCATCAATGTGCATCGAAAGAAGGTTCAGGATTACCCCGTTTGCTCAGCGAGCAAATTTAAATTACTTTATTATCCTAGATTGTTTGGGGCATTCGTTAAAATCTTTATTTTACACACCTTCGCATGTATCAAGCTCACAAACTGGGCATCTAACAAGCTGTAAATCTGAAAAGTAAAAGAAATGTCATAAAACTAAGTTAGCCTAGTTGTAACTAGCACTTCTTAAATGTCTCTAGATGGTTGGATGAGCTTCATTTACCTGCAATCCAGATTCCCGATTTGATGTTGTTTAACACGCATGCCCCGAATGATTCCAAAGCTTTTACTGTATTGTCTTGCTTTAGGATAGTACAGGGCAAGCTTAATCTCTGAGTTAAAACTGCTGCTTGTGACTCGAAGAAGAAAGCACCAATTCGCATCCAATCTAACTCTCCCACAGGTTTTAAAAAAACAAAACAAAACAAAAATTGAGCATTGCTGTCTGTTAGCTGACATATAGATCTTTATAATCAATTTCGTCAGCAAAAATGCTTAGAGAGCAATTCAGATATCAAGCAAAGGAAAACTAACCAATGTGTTTGTCCATGTCACGGAAGGTGTAAGAGTGACTACCATCTGCGGAAGTAATGCATCATCAATAAACTTGATCAGACAGTTGTCAGTAATTCGTTTACTAAGAGTACACGAACTGTTCATAACTAAAGAATCAGTAAAGCGTTTAAAAAGTATTTGTATGCAGACACTAAATGGCACGTCTACGACAAATAAGCGGCTTCCGCAATATTACCTGCGAGTGAAGCGTAGAGCTTCACCCACTCGAAATCCACACTGGGCGGAGAGGGGACCTGAAGATCACGCAAACAAGCAAACCTCCACACGCTGTCGTGCATTATCACGTCATGGAACCATCGACAAGTCGTTGCAAGTTTTATTAAAGATTTTCCGTCTAAATACTTGGCTATCTCTGTCCATAGATCTTCTTCGTACCTGTTCATCCACTTCTATAATGAAAAAGGAAAGTACAAGTTTCTGGAAGCTATCTATATTTGTCTAACTAGTACATCGTTTGGTAGCTAAGAAAACATAGAAAATTAATGTAAAACGCATAAACAAACCCAACATTCATCGTGAGGTGACATTACGTACTAAAGACACTCAGATGCACATATAGGGAAGAACGCAGAACTTAACACTTCGAGTTTCAAATTTGTCCATATTATTTCCCTCGGTTTGAAGATCTAATCGAACCAAGGTACTTCCGTAAAACCGATCTTAAGAACGGAAACAGAATCAGAGTTCTTCTGCAGAAAAAGCGTGTTTAATGCTTCGGTTACTAGAATTCGATCTTTTCTATAACTGTATCTGTATGTAAATTACGGCTTCATAAACTGTTTACTAGAACTGAGTAACAACTAGATCAGATCAATCCAAACTTAGCATCAGATGCAAATTTTGAGCGTGAATCGTGTACTTAGCTTCCATCACATGAGTATCGCACTGTTTATGGGAAGAAACAATCAAATCTCAAACTTCTTATTGAAATTGCAAATCAACTACAAGAAACAGAGAAATCACAGAGGCGTTCAATGCAATAACAATGAAGCCCCAAACTGTATAAGCTGAAACTTTCGAAACTCGTCAACAGCAATAGCATAATGATTTTGAAGAGAAACCGTTCCTGAGGTTGAAAACAACTAGAAAGCTAGACAACGGAGACAGAGAGAGAGAGAGAGAGAACCAGTTGAAGGAGGAGGAGGAAGTATCGCTATCGGTCAGACGAGGAGATTTGCAAGTGCAAATGGACCTCTCTCGTCTCAATCGCTTCCTCATCTTCCGTTTTTCCTTTCCAAGATTTTCACGTCCAAACGAGCTCAATTCACCATTTGGCCTTATTTATAGGCGCGCGAACTTCACATTTTTTAAATCATAAGCCACGCAACTACTTTTTAAACGGAAATTAGAGAAATATTTGAAATTGAAAAACCAATTGGTTGACTCTTGAAAAAGTTGGGCTTGTTACCTGCCCGGCCCAATGTTGGCCCAATGTCACTCAACCAGAAATTTAATTTTTTTTTTATAAATGCATTAAGTAAGCCTGATAAAAAAAAAGTACGAATAGGGATAATAATGAGCTGTTTCTTTAATCCAAATTTTGGTGTTTTTAACGAGTAAGTTCTTAAATTAGGTATAGGTTTAGACTGACTCGAGACTTAATTATTTTAAGTAAAGCGATTTAGGTCTCAAATAAACTTAGGCTTGAGCAGTCCAGCTTGGACTCAATTAAAAATGGACGTTATTTAATATTTTTAATTTTAAGAAATTATTTTTTAAAAATTGACAGGTAGCCGTTGAGCCGACCCATTGTCATCGTTAAGTATGACTTAAGCTAATTTAGTCGATTCAAATTTGGATTTAAATATTTGAAATTTATTAAATTTAAATTTAGATTTAATAAATTAATTTAATCATAGCTTCAATTTTAAAATTCAACTTATAAGGCATCGCCTTTATTGAGTAATGTACAATTAAGTTAATTTTTACGTGTTTTTGAATAAATTATTTTTTATTTAATAATTTTGAAAAAAAATACTTATTAATTTAATTTATTATTTCCTTTTTTGGTAGATTATCGACAGACTTGATATTTATTTAGATAACAGTGAACTTGTTATTATTTTATAATATATTTTGTTTATTGAATAATGTATATTAAGTGAATTCATATTTTTTAAACAAACCACTTAATGACTTAATATTTATAACCAAATAATAGAGGACTCGTATAAATCATTTAATAACAATTATTCATAATTAAATAAAAAATTTATATAATATTCTTGTAAGTAATTTGATTTATTTAAAATTCACATCAATCGTTTAAGGGCTTCCATTATTCACACTACTATTACAGTATGATAAACATAATTGATAAAAATAAACTTGTTTAGTTAATTAACACAATTATTTAATTATGTTATTATCAAATACATTTCGATGAACCTTTTTGAAATTATGTTCTCTATTTTTATTATATTTTGTGTATTCTAATTAAGTTTTTTTTGTTTACGTATAGAAGTGATAAATTGGATTTGACTTAGTTTAATTTAACTAAATCTAACAAATTAAATTTAAGTTAATTAAGTTCAAATTTAAGAAATTAAACTAAAATTTAGTTTAAATGACTCAAATTATTTCTATAAATCGTCTCCTTTATATGAAATAAAACTAAAATAATATCATTTTGGAAAATTTAAACATGTTTCGGATTGTGTAGTTTGACACTAACTAAATTTAAATGAGTGTTGGGCTACCTTGATTGATTGAATCTATTGTCTAGGATTTAGGATGATAAAAGTAACCCCCCCGCCTAATCTGACCTGAGGCTTGATCGTCTAAATTGAACAAAAACGTTGTTCCTAAAATTTGGTCCTATCGAGTCTTGGGCTACTCCATTTTTATTCAAACCGGCCAGGTAAGCCCGAGTCCAGTCCGATCCAACCATCCCTCTAGGCTTTGAACGGGTAAAGTGAAGATACTAGCTCAAAATTTCTTGCCAATGCATGAAGAGGAGTGTTGGTCGTGCATTATATTTGGGCTATCGCCGAGTCATTGTCGAAATGGACTCCCGCCAAGTTATTAACATTTTATCTTCTTCACATTCCGTCTTACCTGATGATAACCTTTCGGTAGTAGGTACCCGTGGACTCCTTCATCGAGATTGGGAGGTGGACTTTTGACATGTGCATCAAGAAGGTAACTAGTGTGCAGATCGACTAGCCTCCATTGCCACTCTTGCCAGTCCAGGACTACATATCCTTCAGACACCGCCGATAACCATCCTGAAGTTTCTCCTGCACGACCGCCAGGGCCTGCAGTATTGTAGAGCTCTGCCCTAGTTTTATTTCTGTTTTTAATTTTTGTTTTCCTTTGTAAAAAAAAAAAAAGAAAAAGAAGAAAATGTTTCCAAAAACTTGCACTATCTCCAACCATTGCCAAGTCTGATGCACTTATGGACAATCCACACCGTCCCATTTCATCTTAACAATACTCGAATCAGAACCCAAAAAAAAAAAAAAGATAAATGAACTAAACAAAGAATCCACCCGTCATTCTTGGCCATTTAGCTTCCTTCATTGACATGGGAACCGGAAACAGCAATAAAGCCCACAAATTTGATTCCTTGAGCTTGGCCTGAATCATTTTTCTGCAGTTTGAAGACATTTCGGCGACCCCATGGTAGGTCCTGCCTCATGAACTTGAAGCTTGAAAACTCACTATATGCACACTTGCTAACTTGTAACGCCACGATTTGAAGCTTTACTCAAAATTTGATTGATCATTGAATTGAATTCATTTGGAACATTGATGGTAGCTTACTGTTCTCTGATCTTTTCATCTGCAATAATATTTCCAGAAGAACAACTGTGATCAAAATCACAGTCATTTGAATTCCAAACATCGCCTTCCACGCAACGCCTGCAGAGGCGACATGTATTCCCCACATTGCGTTAAAAGCTCCAAAGAAAAGAGCAATCCTTCCAAACCAACCATGGTACAAGTTCCAGTACTTTCGAATCTTGGCATCCTTATTGGGTCGTAGAAAGAATGCCAATATCTGAACCATTTTCAGACACAGTTAGCTAAACTTTGTCAAAGTAACATAAGTCGCTGTCAAAAGCTCCTATATACGTGGAGCTTACCTGGAGAATACTGAGCACAAAAGCGAAGATTCCAATGCCTCTATGTGCTGATACATCAGCGCTAATTTTGACATACATTTGTTGTCCAACAACCACAGCAGCCAGACCCAGCAGAAACCCTGTGAATTGAATGCCTGCGTGAAGATAATACCATAGAGGATCTTTATGCCTCATGTACCTTGCAATGATCGCCCCAACTGGAAGAAACAGACCCCATGTCATAACAGCCAACACACCATGAGCCGCCTTCATCTGGTGGTGATTTACAGAAGATGCAGAACCTGTGGAAAACCAGACCATGACCAAAACCATTAGTTTATGAACTGTAAGAGACTGAAACAGAAATGGAATGTATATGTTGACAGATAAACCTGCGGAGAAGTCGAACATTAGAACAGTCTTGTCGACATGTTTGGTCAAGCGATAATGAGTCGGGTACGAGGTTCCAAAAGCCAACAGAATTAACTGCTTATTGAGAGGGTGTTCGAACTTAGCTTGAAAAGCCATGTGAATTGAAGCCCCACTAAGTGCAACTGCGGGTGGAACTTTCGTAAGGTCCAATTCTCCAGCATCTGCTATGACTTGCGAGGGACGAGTACCTTGAAGGTAGTATTGCTTAATCCTGGGATGACCCTTCTTGCTAAACCACCCAACCACTGCACTAGCACCAACCATTCTTCCATCTTTTGAAAACCCAATTCCTACCCATCCTGTGGTGTACACAGCAGATACTATAAACGTCACCAGATTGTCTTCTCCCTTGTGATACTGCACCAGATGTTGCTACATCAGTTACAAGGTAACTATTCTAAGCTGCTAAATACGATTTATAACACTCGTTCTCAGAAGTCAGGTGCTTTAGGCAATGGAATCAATGGCCTAAAGCTATTCGTTATAAACCATCTTTGTTTCAGATCTATCTAATAAACCCAATAATGTTTATATGTAGATCATTGTATCAAAAATGACAAAGATGTAATCTGTTCTCACAAAACCAGAAAGTCCTGAGAAGCAACAAAGATAAATGAGATGCATATATATATATATATATGCCAGATAAGACTTACCCTCAAAATGTGAGTATCCCAAATCGGCGTGCAGATCATGTTTGATATATTATGGTATGGGGGAGGAAGAATACCATTGACATTGGTTTTACAGAGCTCTGATCTTTCCGCCAATGCTTTACCATTTTGAGACGAAACAACACTCTGAGCACCATATTCAGGTTCAGTTTTCTTATCTCCGTGAAGGGTAGTGCTATTAGTTCCACCACTTTCTTCTTTCACTTCATTGATCGATCTATTGAAGTGATCGGGATCAGCGATGGCGAGAATGTCACATTCCGAGAGAAAAAGCGCGAGACACAACGAAAGAAGCATGCATGTTCTTGAATTCGCCATCGAACATGTCTATGGTTAGTTGGATTGGGAAGAACAAGAAGGGAGGTGGTAATGTGAGTGTAAGTGTGAAGCAATTGTGATAGTGGGTGACCTGTGGACGGTGGTTGAGAGGTGTTAGTCCCTTGAAATGGAAGGAAAATCATTGGTTATTCTGGTGAATAAGTTGGCTGTTGGTGGCGGGTAATCATTATTAACTCTAAAATCACCACCCAACATCAATTGAATTATCTCTAAAGCTACTTAGATTGTCAGAGTAAGGCAGTAGCCAGCTTATTACATGATAACTGGTCTGAATTGTTTACAGATTAAAGAACAAAGATGAACTCAAAACTCTTAGGAATAGTTTTGGTAATGAAGTTCCTGTGCCATCTTAAAATTAGAACTGCTTCAGTAAAGAAGGAGCGAGCATTTCACGACCTTGAAGTCATCCAACTTACAAAACTCTACTGGAGTTCACTGTTTTTTTCTTGATGTTAGACTATTTATCTCACAACTGAAGCCTCATGATAGCTTGAAGCTTTCATGAGGCTGCCTCATGTTAGCTTGAAGCTTTCTGGGAGCTGACATGCTAACCCCTGAATTTCTACTTGTATGATATGCTGATACATAAATACGTACATATACACATATATATATGTATATACATATATAAATATATATATATATATATTCTGCTATCATTGAGTAAAATCCAAGGAAAGCTTTTAAGAAGTCAACTAATCAGGGGATTGTTGAATATTGGCTCAACTTCTCAAAGTCAAAAATTGAAACTTGCAAAGTCAAAAATTGAGACTACTTTTGGTGATCAACAATGGAGGCTTCAACAATGGTGGCTTGGTTCACACTCATTGAATTCAACAATGGAGGCTTCAA
>JAOQMR010000009.1:19848218-19866262 GCA_027563865.1 Erythroxylum pelleterianum | reverse complement strand
TTAAATTTTGGAGGAATTAATAAAAATATAAGAAAAGTTGGTGCCTTTTACACAGAAATACAAATAATTGCATTTATCTATAAACAACCTTCTGTTATGTTTTTTCCTTAACATTTTGCAGTAATGTTAGGCATATTTAAAGAATTGGTGAAAGAAGTTTATTAAGGTGGACGACTTTATCGTGTTTCATCATTTTTACCCATTTAATTGAACATATATTCCATTCAGAAATGTTACTAACTATACACTCCTTATGATACATGATATTGGGACACTAGGTGGTTCATAGTTTCCTCTCTTTTAGCACTGGAAAATATAAGATGATCTCATCTCTGATCACCTCAATGTCCTCAATAGAAGTCTGTTGGCACTTCATTTTGCAAAATCACGTCTTCTGTTGGAGGAAAGTAAACTTTGTCTACAAGAGAATATAAAAGATAATGTTAAATGTAAAATCGCGCTGTACATTTACACACAAAAACATGTCACAATCAGGAAATGTAATGTATATGTGTGTGTACCAGGAATGATAACAAGTTTCACATGCTATCAGAGCAACTATGACAAAAAGACTCATATGAGCATTAGCCCATGGCTCTACAGAAGTATTCATCATTTAGGGATACTGAATTTTGACAACACATCAAGATAAAAGTTGTTTAAAAATAAAATGAAGGATAAGAGAAAACAGAGAAGAAGATAATGAGACTCTACCAGTGTAGACTACAAGGCTTCATTGGAGCTTAAACCTTAGCCAGTTATAGTTCTTCTCATATAGGGATAAATCACAGAAGATATGGGAGCACCTAATTCTCATCATCTCGGACATTCAAGAATAAGATTACAGCAACAAATTATAATACCCTTTCTTATTTAAGATCTATATCAATAAGAATGACATATATATAACTCAATAGTAATTAGGCGCAAGTAATTGGCATATTACTCAAGGGGAAGGAGGGGGCAAGAGCGTCATAAATGAACCAGCTAAACGTAAACGCTGCTACTTCTTAGCTTGTTAAAAGTCAGCTGATTGGGTTAATCAGCTAACCCATTCGGCTGAATCACCAAACACAAATAAATAGTTTTTTAACATAGCCAAATAAGTTCAAGTAGTCAATCAACTAATTTTTGGCTTATAAGCCATTCACCAAATAGGGTCATATTCTTTGTTTTTCTCTCTTGTATAAAAAAAAAACTCAATATTATTTTAGTAATGTTAATGTATAAAATAAAGATAAAGATTTATTTAAATTTTTAAAAATGTTAAGTCACCATACTAATTGTAGTCTTGATACAAAGTGACAAGTAAGAACTTAGTGCTAAGGTCATCGTCATTGAATAACTGCTGTACCAATTTTCCAAATTTCACGGCGTTGGGACTTGCGAATGTGTACACACGAAGGCGAGGGCTTACGCTGTTTCCAGCTTTTGATCAAAATGTTGGTAATGCACGGAGCTTGATGGTGATACGCCAACTGGTTCGACTTTTTTTGACTAACGTGTGTCCTTGCATGTGCTTCGTGACCTCACTTGGGGAGATGGTGCACCGGCGGCATGTAGCATAATTTGTTAGGTACTACAATATTGTTGATTTATCCCAAATCTAATCTATTGTTATTTATGAAGTGACCCAAAGATATTGGAACAGTGGAGTGGTGCACCAAATAAGGTACAAGAGCATTTATGTCTTTTTGTCTCCTTTCACACTTCCTATCCCATGTGCATTTGCTTTATTACTGGTGCTTTCCAGTCAGAAGCTGCTCTCTCAAACCGCAGAAGTAGCAATTTCATTATATGAAATCAACATTTGGCATTTCATTACATCCGACAAATCTTATTAGGAAGCAACCTGGTCCGAAATGAAGTGTTAAAACGACAATATAATTTAACACCAACGGAGATTCTGAGAATCTAAATATTCTTACGACAAAATCCCTATTGTTGTCCTGAACTCTTAGTTAAATCCAACCGACAGAGAAAGGAAAAAAGAGTAATACGAATCAAATATGAGACTGAGTTTATATTATTCCTACCCCTCCTTTCACTTAAAGAGATATTCCCCTCTGGAACCCACCCACGAAATTAAACTGAAGAGAGGGAACGACCTTTATCCCTTTAACGAAAAAATAAGATAACCCAGCGGCACGCCCATCTCACGCGCACCCACGAGGCGAAAAACCCACCCGCGAACCCGCCAAGTCATACACGACCCGGAAGCTTTGTTGCTGGATATTCCCTATTATTGACAACCCGCTCGTTGTACCCGCAAACGCGAAGCAAAAGGATCCGCTAGTATCAACCGGAATCAGATAATTCGACGCCGGTAAGGACACGTCGGCGCCGCGGAAATGCAGCACCACTGTCGGCACCTTCACTTCCTTCACACCGGTTAAGTCATAACAAGTGTCGAACAGCGAGAATTCGGCAGCTGGCTTCAAGTTGGATGCTCGAACCCTAAACGCGTTGCGGAGAGCCGTGTAAGCGGGTGCAGTCAAGCGAGTCACGGACGTACCCGAATCTATGATAACCCCGCCTTCGCCGGTTGGGTCGAGTTTGAATAAAGAGGCTGTGACGCCGGGGACACGTGTCCCACCGATGCTGAAGCCGAGGAGCTCAACGTAGTAGAATGTGTCTAGTTTGGGGTTCAAAAGTAACGGCGTGAAGCGAGCAGCTTGTGAGATCGCGGCGTCACCGAAAACCATAGAAGACGACCTAGAAGAAGCTGACCTGTCCACTAAACAATAAGAGAATTTACGACCGAACTGGCCACCGGACTGAGAGGGAAACGACAACCTCCCCCGGCCAAGTCCCAACAGCCCCGCAGCCCCAACGAACAAGCCTTCATTATCGTGACCGCACCCGAGCGCGACGCCTCCAACACTGCTTCCACGAAACGTCAGCGTTTCGGTAGAGAACTCACCGACTGTGAACGAACCGTCACCATAAGAGACTTGGTATAGACACGTCTGCGATAGAGAACTGCATCCAGGTGTGTCAAGCTTGCGACAGAGGACTGACCGACAAGGGACTCTAGCAAACGACTTGGACTTACTCGGGTCGAAAACCGCGTCGGATTGAGAGTAACATTTTTTACACGGAGTGCACTGGAGCCAGACGACATCGCTTCCTGTATCCAACACCATATAAACATATCTGGGAGGAGTACCTACGCCGAGGCGCGTGAAGTACTCACCACTCCCCTGCGCCAGTCCGGAGATAATGGAGCTACTAAAACCGTTACCGCGAACGCCGGAGCGGTTGACAGCTCCACCACTCGCGACGGCGGCGGCGGCGGCGGCGAGAGAAGTAATAGACTTCACACGCGAGGCATCGCGCTGGAGTCTCAAGTTGAAGAGATCTTGCGGAGTACTATTGAAGGACAAAGCGTCTATGTGGTGCAGCTGTAAGTTGACGCTATCTGGGTCTCTCCCCAAGGTGGTGGTTTCAGTTTCTGAGTCAGATTCTGTCCATGAGAGAGCAGATGGGAGGGGGAGAGGGTTGATGACTAAGGTTTGGTACTCGGGTGGGGTACAGAGGGCCGTGTAGAACAAGAGAAGAGTTGAGAGGCAAAAGAGAAGGGCGCTGCTTGGTTTTGCTTCCATTGAAATGATACCATGGACACAGAGACGCTCAGTAAGAGTATAATAAGTTAATATATTGTAACGAAAGCTTTGGTTTCCAATGACTGTGGCGGGAATTGAGGCAGGAATGGCCGTGGGGCCATGAGTACTTGCAAATTGATTGCAATCAATTACTTTTTTTTGAATTAAAAGTTAAATTAATAAAAGCATATATACAATTTAAATCAGTTTTTTCCGAGGAATTACATTAGCATAATTTAAAATATGGCATGCACTAATTTTATTAAAAATGAAATAAAATTTAAAAATTATGTAAAATTATTTAACAAGGAATTATTTAAAAATATTGATTTTCATTAAAAAATGCTCATGAATAAATTGTATTATAAGAGTGGTTTGTGTCTTTTGGTTCAATAAATAATGAGATATTTGAGATGATATACGCCAAATCATCTTTTTTTTTGTCAACTATTGCATGCGTGCTTGCACATGGAGATGAAATCAAGAAATAATCTAATATGTCCCTTCACATTGTCCTTTCCTATCAAAAATCAATTAAGGGTAGGTTCGAATAAATCCAATATCATATTTATAACTACTAATAGATACAACACCACCGCAATATTCAGTATAAATTTCGTTGACACGGGAGATTTGGAAAGAGCTCTTCAAGGAGTGATCGAGTTGGTCAAATAGAAGGGTATGAGATCAAAAAGTTATATGTTCGATTTCTTCTATTTATGCTTTCTCGATTGAGCCTATCATACAAGACTTGCCTAGTACGAAGTACCCATTTGGCGTAATTTACAAGCTATTGCATCAATCTAAAAATTTACCCAGTGTGCATCTAAAGAGTAACAACTGTGGATTCCTCCATTAAAAAAAAGAGTTCCGGAAAGATTTAGTACTACATAACTTTACTCATAACTAGCAGAGATAAATATTGATTAAATTAAATCAATTTAAAATTAAATGTCAATTTTGTAACTTATATATTATTTTATGTAATCAAAAATTTATTTAAATTATATAAAATTAATTGAATTGAATCCGATCTACTCCTTTAAAATTATAAAATAACAAAATTTTATTATACATTTCTCTTTTAAGCTATGCTTGAACATATAAGGCCAGTCAATAAGTCCAACGATCCATGGGACCTACTTCATTTTCCATCCATTGACACCCTACCCTATTCGTTATTTACATTTAATGTGAAGAACCGAAGTTTAGTGTGTACGGAAGGCCCCACTTGTTCTCTCAGTGCTCTCATTTTCTCTTTAAAATAATATAAATTTATTAAAAAAAGTATATAATTTACCAGTCGAATCCCACCGTTGGATTGTGTTGAAGAAGAAGGTCCCGTGACTAGTTGGTTTCAACGCCTTAATGATGAGATGATGTATAACTGATGAGTGCAACTGAATGACAGACCAATCCGGTTCAGATCTTCTGTGAGATTAATGAAGGTTAGAATGTCACTCTCTTATTTCCATGTTCTTACCATTGGAAAGGCAGGAGAAAAAGAACACAAGAACAAGAGAACTGTGAAATGCAGGAGCACGAAGATGGCAGGGTTTCCTTCCATGTGACAGACCAGACCAGAAAAGGGAAAAGTGCAGCAACCAAAATAGAGCAAAAATAGCATCCAGTCATGTCCTATACATAAAGGAAACCACAATTTCTGAAGATATTATCATGATGTCCAGCTAATATGAGAATGAGATATGTCGTAGGCCTTCTTAGGTGAGTTGAACTATGACATGATAAAACGGCGTGGGACAAGCACTCTGCATTCAAGCCTAATGGATCAAGTTATAATTTTGTGTCAACAAAGTGAAGGCCGCCAAGATTGAATATAGATCAGATATAGGCAGCTAGCAGTAATTATCAGCTACTTTTAGGGAGTTTGGTCAAAAAGATTGCAACTTTCCTGATTCGGGGAAAATTAGGTAAGATCCCACAAAGAATTTGGAATTGAAAAGTCCAACCTTTGGATTGGTAATTCAGGCTGTAGAAGTAGGTAAAGAATGAACAACTATCCTTTGTATATTATAATTACATGAATAATGTATTCGTATCCTTTTTGGGAGACCAATACTTCATATTCTCTTAATACGAGAGGAATAAAATTCATTCTTGTATAACGTACAAGTGTTACGAGCATGACAAATCGCTGTCACACCCCTGAGAGGGGTGTCACCCTGTCACGCCGGTGATATGTTTTTTTTTTTCCTTCTTTTAGGAAAACAATATTTTAACAAAACAATAATTATTAATAATGGTAATCACAAGTCAACCACTATCAATGATACTGATATTCATTCGTCCTAACCAACCATCATAATTATAACGATTATATTTGTTCTCATTCTTCGCTGTATTCATTTTTATTTCTATTATTAATATCCCGCGTAAACCAAGCGCCCAATCAATTTATATAGCGTACAAAAGGTCAAGCAATGAGCTAGTACAAATAGCAACATTAGAGTTCATGAAATACAAAAGTCGTATGGCAATAAGTTCCATATCTTCTGTCATTCCTACCTAGACCAGTCTCCACTTTTCCCACCAGTTTTGCGCTCAAGCCGCACATCTGTTAATTGGATCTCCTTTGAAGCAGCCTTGCACATATCGTACACTGTTAGGCCGGCAACGGTCACACTCGTCATTGCTTCCATTTCCACTCCAGTTTTTTCAGTTGATGAAGCTTCCCCTTGAATCTCCACAGAGTAGTTTTCAGGATTCAGCCTTAGATCAACACGAACATGAGATAAAGTAATGTTGTGGCATAGAGGAATGAGGCTGCTAGTTTGTTTTGCACCATTTATACCGGCTATTTTGGCCACAGTAAGGACATCTCCTTTGGTCATTTGGTTTGCCAACACCATTTCAAACACCTTCCTGCCCAAAATTACCTTGCAACTGGCAATGGCAGTTCTTTTACTAGCTTCTTTGGGAGACACATCCACCATTTGGGCTTCTCCTGTACTACCAACGTGTGTCAGGCCATCTACATTGTGACTTGCTCTTTTGGATAGACGATGATCTTCCTCTCCTTGAGCCATAGTCTCGTTCTTGAAAGAACTCGCGATACTATGAGATTTAAAATCTGGTTCTGGCAATGTATGACCATTGTTGATAGAACCGGCAAGTCCAGTTGGAGGTTGACCAAAGACCGATTCCATTTCCTAAAACAAGGATCAGAAAAAAGTGAAAAACAGACAATGTGCATATATTGAATTAAGCATGTCTACGTCGAAAATGTGCATTCCTTTTGCTGGGAATTGAGTGATCTCAAAATGAGCATTATCTTTACCTTATTCAGCTCCGCAATTGTAGCTGAAATATCATGATGGTTATTAACACTGTTCGTACTCAACCACCTTCTTGAAAGTGGCAACCCAACGTAAGCGCGACGAAGAAACATGACCCAGAATCAAATTTCTCCCTATAGTTTCCGGACAAAGGAAAAAAGGCAATTAGTACTCTGATTGTACAATCTGAACCGAGAGGGAGAAACAAAACTCTCAAGAAGGAAAAACATTAAAAAGTGTATGTGAAGGTAATTTCCTTCTCCGGGTTGAACCTTATACAGTGAAGAGAGGAAACCAAAAGACTGTCTTCTTAGTCAGGAATTTATGCAAACATGTGGTGGTCGTTACCTGATCAACACTTTATACAAACAGCAGATGCAGAAACTATTTATCTTTTTTTTGCTTGTCATACATCTATCATGACACTATCGCCATTCACCAAAGGCCAGACATGTTATTGCATAACAAGTATATAACTTTATGTCACTAAAAGCAAAAGTGAAGACGAATTTGAAGATAACTATTTATCTTTTTCAGTACCTCTCACGAGGCAAAAGACGACAATGAGGTGATTGTGAAGGTCAAATACACTACGTATGGGCTTGGTGGCCTCTTGATTAGACCATTTGCTTCTTTCTTTAATATTAGGTTCCACTCATTTTTAGAAACATGCAAAAAGCCTCTTCGAGTCGGCTTTTGTTTGGTCATGGATTACGTGGTGTGGATTGCACGAGCCAGGACGTTGAAAATTTGTGTTTTCCCAGCGCAGGACTTACCAGTAGGTACGTTCGTGGGGTGGACTAAGCCTTTAGTGGGTTGGGCAAAAGTCAATTCTAATAGCGCGTTGATCCAGGGTTCCAAAACGATCTCCTCAAGTGGCCTGATTCGTGATTGGCCAGCAGAACCTCGCTAAGGGATCACCTTTAGCTGCGGAACTTTGGAAGGTACACTCGGACCTTCAGCTGGCCTGGGATCTAGGATATCGCCAAGTTGTGGTCGAAGTCAACTCGCTTGAGGTTATTAACATTCTCTCTACTCCACCAGTGGTACTAACAGAGGTTTCTATTTTGGTGTTAGGAATTCAGCAGCTTTTGCAATGGGCATGAACGGTCTAGCTACAACATGTTTACAGAGAAGGTAACCAGTGCGCGGACAGCCTCGCTCGCCTCGCTAACATTTTCAGACCGAGCCTCTATATTCTCCAAAAGCCCCCTTTTGGAGTTCAAGAGCTTAGCAACCGTGGTGCGCTAGACGCAGTGTACCCCAGAGCGATGATTTAGTTTTGTTTCTCCTTTGTACTCAAAAAAAAAAAAAAAAAGGAACATGCAAAAGCACAAGCATTTCGAAGAGCTAGAATGTTGAATTCCCATACTTAAATAGCAAAATGCGAGTCTTTCGAAACAATTAAATTAAAGTTGCATATTGCTAGACTTTCCCAAATTTTACGTATCACTGTTATTATAATTAATCATAAGTTATTAGAAAGGGCTTACGTAGGATTTTACTCTATTAAGCAATGAAATAAACATAATTATTATTGATTTTTTCGATAAAAAATTAATGCATATCAACCAAACACAGTAGAAGACTTTTAGTGTCTCAATATATGCAAGACTGCATAATAGTCAAAGAATAAGAATCACACACCAGGCCTTGGATATTAAAAGAAGAGTATGACAGCAGCCAAGAGGCAAGGTCTTCTCTCACTTTTTAGGGTTACACAGAACTCAACAGATGCCCCACTTCACTTGCTTCATATGGAATTGAATCCATTTCATGGCCAATGACCCAACTTTCCTGCTCACTACAAAAGTGATTAGAAACATGCAGGTGCTTACAATGTCAGAAAATATATCCGCTTGTGTAAGAAAATTTGCTGAAAGAACAAAGCTCTGAATGTCTCCTTCAAAAGTGGGAAAGGGACAACCAGGCAGGAAAGAGCAGAGAATCAATCAGAACAGGAAGAGTTAATTCAATTGCACAAGGGTACATAGTTACATGTCGGATTCTGTCACTGTAATGACATGTAGCTTTTAATGTGCATGTTCAGGTTACAGAAATGTCTGAACACACTGTTGTACAGTGAAGATGTATGCTTGCGCATTTGAACGTTTTCTTTGGTATCCATGTAGTCCGCAGTCACTATTTTATGTGCTCCGAATAGAATCAAATAGCATTTGCAAACTATAATCCCTCTCTCCCACTCACTTTACCTTACTGTTTCTTCCACAAAACCTGACAACTGCTTAGGATTGTCCTTTGGACATGAAACCAATTTAGCTGAAAGAGAATATCTCCAGGGATTGGTATCAATTTATAAAAGTGTGTCAAGATGAGAGACCTAATCGTTGAACTCTTCATTGCACTTGCCAGATCCCAGCTTTGATATGGATGAACCAGACAAGACAATTTCTTGATAATTAACCATTTGAACAAAACCCATCAAAGGAAGTTGGAAATTGCACATTGAAGAGGTAAAAGAAACAGAAACGAACCTGACAAGCTGAAAAGGAAACAAGAACGGCAGGTACAATGAATACTGAAATGATAATCAAACAAGGACAAAAGATGAAACTTGAAACCTACAAATTTTGATTCAACTTGCAAGAATAATTCCTTACAACAGAATATGTATACTATAAACAAATCATAGAAAATCTGGAGCCCTACATGGTTAATAGGTAGTTTTTCTACCTCTAAAAGTATCCCTTGTGGAATACCAAAACCTTTGAAGAAGCTGTCTCAAAAGGATTCTTCACTAAATACATCCCTATGGACTATGTCAAATGCTATCCAACTGATGATAATGGTTTCATGTTCAACGAATTGGATTCGCCGGAAAACACAGCCATCAGCTTTTCCTTCGTTAGCTGATCGGATCCTTGAGTCTTGATCACAAATGTATGAAGCACGGAGTCATTTGCTGCGGCAAGTTTTGACTCGACCACAGTGACTTGTGCCTCTTTGAATGCTTGGATCACTCTGGATGCAGGATGTGAATCAAAAGGGCAACTGACCCTCACGATGACCTCATCGCGGGATGCTTGAATTTCGATGTTTGAAGCGCGTTTCTCAATTTCAGCATTCGAAACAGAATCCAAAGTTGATACATCTCTAGAAGTGCTACCATATTTCTCCCTATCAGCTTCCATCGCCTTGAGCTTGGCTTGAAGCTCATTAATATAAGCAATAGCATCTCCCAACAAAGAAGCTTTGTCCATCTTGGAAATGTTCGGGACAACAGATCTTAATGCATAGAATCGCTGGTTTAGCTTTTCCCGGCGCTGTCTTTCTGCCTCAACGTGATTGAGAGGCTCTTCCCTTCCGTTCGCGGGTTTCCTGCCTCGCTTTCGAGGCCTCCTATCATCAGCCATGCCTGCTCGCTCTTCTTTGCAAGAAGGTTCGACATCAGAATTCTCAGATTCAGCACTAATTGGCTGAGGCATGACTGAAAGGCCCGAACTGGCCCCCGAAAAATCAATTTGCATTTGCACCTGCTTTGGTGGCTGATAGTGATTAAGCTTAAACTCTTCCCTAGCACCATTAGCCACTTCTTGTACCTTATTTACAATCGTCTGAGACCCAAAAAACTCAGCTTGACTCCCCTGTTTCGAGCCAAAAACATGAGACCAGCTAGAACAATGCGTACCATTTGGTTTACCAGGAAACACAAGCCTACCACCACCATTCTGATAAACATCCCAATATGCCGGCCTCTCCTCCATTTTCCTAACAGCAAGCTTCTCCCTAAACCCATGTCCATGGCACAAGCTCATATCCTGCCCAAAAATCTTTGGATTACTTTCAATTCTCTCCACCATACCCAAATTCGAAAATGGAGAGTTCTCATCTTTCTTCCCGTTAACCAAAGGGAAGGCCTTAGTGATGCCTGTTGTAGTTACAATTGGTTTGCTCCTGATAACCGAATTATGACTCGAGAACGATGATCTTATGAACTGAACCGTTGCAAAACTTTCAGGAATAGATCTAACAGACCCCAATTCAACGACACCAACGTCGGTGGCCACAAGCACGATTGTCTGAATTCCAGCAGATTTAGCAAGAAACGATCTAACGCAATAATCCGACCCGGATTCCATTGCATCAGAGATCCAGACATGTTTCCCAGTAGCGAAGCACTTTCCAGGTCCACCTTCTCCGCGAGGAAAAGAAAAGTACATGGACGCCAAAAAGAGCATCTCAGTGTCAGTAACTCTGTCCAATCCCAAAGCATAATTATCTTCATCCGAATCACCAAACAAAGTGTGAAGCTTCTGCAACACTCTCTTTCGCATCCTCTGTTTATTCTCGTCCTCAAAACGTGGGTTATGAGTTCTCGAGGCTTCAAATTCTTCGTCTTCTCGCGGCTCCCTACAAGACCCATCTCCCCAACCAAGAACCCAATCACCGGACTTGGAATAAGAAATCTGCCAAAAAATCGCACAGTTCCAGCTGAAATTAGACAGGTTGGGTCGTTCCACGAGATCAGAAAGCTTGCTTTGTAAATTCTCGTCGCTGCCAATTGCCATTAAGAGGTTCTGGTTCGAAACAGAGTTCGACATAATATAATCAAAGGCTCGTGGGCCCAGAACAGCTGAAGCCATCGCCTTATCTTCATCTTCCCATGACCCACGACACATACCCACTTCAATCTTCATCTATTTGCACCGAAATAGAAATACCCACCAAAGAGAAAGCTCTCAGTTTAGGTGCCCCAATCAAATCTCACTACTAAGACCACCCAAAACCGAGAAAAGAAATCAGAAACATGCACTCGGGAAAAACGAAAAACAAAAATAACAACCCCCGCAAGGCTTCCTTCCCTTGCACAAGAACAACTCTGAAAAGTGCATCACAAATTCCAGATCTCATGCGCTCCAAAACTTTCTTAATTTAACCCAGAAAAAGCAACCCAAAACAAATGCATAAACCAAACGAAATAAGAGGTACCAACTAGCCACAACAGCTAAAACAATCAAACTAGGACCATGATGCAAGAGTTGGGGTTGGAAGAAATGCTCAAAGTTTCCGGGGAAAGTGACAGTTGAGTTGAGGAATAAATTTTCCGGGAAAGCAAGCAACGGATTAATTTCGCAAACAATGAGGAAGGGTTTTGCTCTCTTTTTCTAACCAAAGTATAGTTGTGGAGGCTTGAATGAGTTAGGGAGATACAAGAGAGAAATGGGCTTGTATCATTGTACGTTGTCGTGTCTTGTCTTGTGTACTCCCTAATTCCTCAACTTCACAAGTGGACCACAGCTTATGGTAGAGATTAGACTCTAAAAGTAACCCTAGTTAGAAAGTTGCATATTATAATTTATGATATTGAGTACTAAATAAATGATTTGAAAATTATACATATATATATATATGTGTGTGTTATTAACTAATCATTTTCTTCAAATCAAAAATGAATTGTAATTTCTTTGAACTTATTAAAAAATTTAACATCTTAAATTAAAAGATTTGAAAAATATTTTTTTATTATGGCTTTTTTTATTTGAATTCACTTGATCAAAAATTATATACTCTACATGTGTAATTAAAGTCAAAGTTACCGTACTCAATGTACAAGATTTCCTACTTTGCGAGATTTAGGGAAAGTTATAATATATACACCCTTTCTTTTATATTTTTACAAAGACGCTTAAAGAACATGTGATCTTATAATCACAAAGGTTTTTTCTAAACGGAGAAACCCGCAGTTATTATATTTTGGATACGCACTGAATAAATCTCCGAATTGACGTAATAGCCTACAAATTATACCATCTGAGTACTCTACAATAGGCAAACAATGTACAACAGATTTAATCGAAAAAGTAAAAATAGGAAGATTTAAACACAAGACTTTTTATCCCCATATTCCTCAATCTACCGAAACGACTATCCTTAGAGGCTTATATTTACAAAGTCCAAGACTCTTTAGTTGAGGAGAATAAGTAAAAGCTCCATAATAAGCATTTATCACTATTATTATTTTTTTAATAACTAACACGTATAAATTGCACTAATTTCTAAAATTTGAAATGCTTTTGATTTGAATAAGTTACCATTTTTGGAAGATCCTTAAATAAATTTTACATTAAATACAATGATGCTTTCCTCTTTTAACTAAATCCAGAACGACACAGTTTTGTGCTTTACTCTATTACCACTCTAATTAAGTAATTATTAAAAAGGTTAAAACTTAGGTTGACTAAAGTGGGTCCCGATGTTTTGTGGACCCCAGATTAGTAAAAACAAATCTTAGCCATTGGTTTACAATATGCGTCCCGTGACCATCGTGACGTTGAAAGTTAACCAAAAGGAAATCTCACGAGAACAACGGGTTTTGATAAGTCTGAGGTTTTCCTTTTTATCCCACAAAAGATTTGGATCAAAACTAAGCTGAGGCGGTACAATCCAAGACAAAATTTAAAAGTCGAAAGCGATTGCCGCTTCTTCAAACCTATCTACCACCATACTTATCTTACCTAGTGGAAAAAACACATATTTTAAATCTAAAATTTAATTGAAATTTAAAATATAATATTTAAAAAGGTAAAGATATATTATAAAATAGTCCTTTACTTGCATAAAAATTATAAACAAATATTAATCATGTAATGTTGATTTATTTTATTGATTAATTATTAATATATTCAAAAAATTAAATTTATCTTTTACATTTTCATATGCATGTGATAAAGTTAATGGTATAAATATGCGTGGTAAATAAAATTATAATGATAAGATTCATAATTCTCGTATTTTATTCATTTGTTGTCTTTAAATGGTTCTTAATCATTAACAAAGCATAAAAAATCATCACATGTTTTTTTTTATAAAAGAAGTAGATCATAGAGTAAAATATAAACATTTTAAACAAAAGTATGAGTACTTATTAGAAAAATAAGTTCATTAAAATAGCCCCACATGAGAAATTCACTTGAAACATTACTTGTATGTTTATGAAAATTTTCACTGTGATAATTGTATAAGTAATCATTTAACTTCATATTATCAGGTTATCTCATATAGAAATTACTATATTTTGATATAAATTATGACCTATTATAATCGAGGGGCCTCGGTCAATAATCTTAGATATGTTATGAAGTATATGGAAGTAGTTGAGTGATTAATATAGAATTCGTCACTCAAAAATAATTACGGAGAATATTTCACTGTTCTCAATTATAATTGATTTAGAAAAGCTTTGGCTAAGGTGAAATAACACTTTGTGAAATTGTGTATAAATGTCATTGATTGAATCAATCTCTAATAGTGAGGAATTAACATGATTGGACTAAAATAGAGTTGACATTAATTTCAAAATATTGAATGAAAAATTGTTTGAATTATACGGAAAACATGCAAGTTAAGGTTAGTTAAAACCGCTTTGATATTCCCAAATGATAATGATGTGTTATCAGAAGTTAATATTGATTTATGAATATAAATTGTTTAATTAGACAATTATAATAAATTATTATCCAATCCTAAATATGATTTAGCATTATTATTTATTTCCATTACCAATATATTTTGGAATATAATGGGTTATACACAAAGAACAGATTGAAGAGAGAAAATATATTTTAATCAAATTAAACTTGATTGTAAAGTTTAAAAAATTTTATGATTAAATATGAGATATAAGATATTATATCTCATTTGAGCATAATTAGTATTTAACTATAATTTTTGTAATTCTAATTAAATTTTAATTTCAATTAAATTACTATAATGTTCATAACCTGTTATAAATAGTCTTAAGTTCTATGAGAGCTGTAACTTTCTCTGCAATAATTGTAGAGTTCTTTTAACTCGTTAAGTAAATATTATTAGAACTTGGACAATTGTGAGGTCATGGTAGTTGAAATGGACCAAAATCGGTTTGACAGATATACACGATGAATTACGATTCATGTTTTATTATAATTTATATGTTAACCATTTTGTAAAAATTTAAATAATTTTGGCCTTTGAAAAATCAAATACAAAAAGGTTTCATAATTACTCCACTGCACATGGGATCGGTTCTTGTCCCGATTTTCCAACAATAATAACTTAACATATAAATCTTGAATTCGATTTAAAATAATTAAAGTAAATTTTAATTAATAATTTAAAATAACTATAATAAATTATTATTTTATATCAAATTTAATTAGTTTGTTAGAATTTAAAAGTTATGTTGAATAATTATATAAGTATTATTTGATTGATTCACATATATCGTTCATATATGATGTGTGTTATAGTTGATTTTTAACCAAAATTTAAATGAGGAATTTTCTGTAAAATTGAAAAATGTAAACAATTTTTCAACAAATTAAAAATTTTAAGAGTTTTTCTTAAGTTATAAATAAGTTCTATATCTTTCATCTTTATTAAAATAAAAAATTTTGGGTTGCTTTTAGAATTTGACTTATTATAGAAGATGATAAAATGATAACAAACTTTAAATTAACAATTTAATAGGCTTAGATTAAACTATAAATAATAATTTAATTTAACTTAACTTAATTTTGAATTATTATCTTTATAATTGATTTATTTTATAAAATGTTGTTTATAAATTGATGATTTGTAATGAATATTAAATTTTATTAATATAGAAACAATAACTTTCACGTTTATTACAAATGTCAAGTAAATTTTAAATTAAAAGGCACTTTAGTACGTTAATTCTAGAGATTTATTATTAGACAATGACAAAAATAAACATGACAGATATGTTAATTTACGCATTTAATCGGTTTACTAATTATACCTAAAGTAATTTTGTTTCTTAATTTAATTATTTATCATTTCTTAAATAACTTTCAGATTTTTTAATAATGTCACAATCAATGTGACATTATCAAAATGATGAAAAAAATAAAAATTGAAGTGAAATGACACGTGTGAGATAATTTATTACACGTGTTGGTGGCGGTGATGGTGAGGCCAATGAGATTCAAACACTGTCCATTATCACGCGAACGAGAGCTACTGTATCACGCGTTTTGTGAGGGTAGAACAGGTTACAAATCCACAACCAATCATACACGCTTATCATTTCACACGCATACCACGTGCTCTTCAAACTCGACAAGTTCTGTACACGTGTCTTCTACTGGAAGTTAGTCAGGAGCGCAGTAGGGGCCAGTTCGAAAGTGACAAATATTAGTAAAAGCAGTGAAGACTTTCCATGAAAACCCACGTGAACTCGTTTGATATAAATTATAGAGTTAATTAAAAACAAATCTAAGATATTTGCTCAATTTTGTAATAATGGCCTCGTAATAAAATATTTAAAATTTTATATTTAATTATAATTATAATTTTAAAAAGTGGTGATAAAATATTTAAATATTTAATTTTTTTAATACTAGTCCGACATTAGAAACCTTAACTATTAATATATGACAGCCAAAATTAACACAATAAATTAAAATTAACGAAATGACATCGTTGTTAAAAATAGAATCCCTAAATTCGTTATCTATTTGTTCTCTCCATACCCTCAAATCTTTTTGTTTTCTGTTTATTCATCTGACGACTCAAATTACTCTCGTATTGCAGCGTATTGTACTAACAAGTTCTTTGTTTTCAGTTCATTCTTCTTATGCCCTCAACGAGAGGGTGTTGGAGGTGCGTAATCTAAAAATTGAAGGGTGATAGTATCGAGAGAACAAATTGAAAATAAAGAAAAAAACTGAAATCAAAGTATGAGATTGTTAGAGTTGAGTAATTTAATTTAGGTCAACAAATTTAATGGAGATAGTAACGTTATATTAAAATTAAAAAAATTGAAAGTTTTAAGCACTTTATTATCACTTTTTAAACTTCGGGATAGAATTGAAAAAAATTAAAAGTGTGAGCAATTGACTATCACTTTTTAAAATTTAGGCTATAATTATAAAATTGAGCAAATTTTAAGTTTTTTTGTATTAATCCTAAATTAAATTATTATAATTTATTTGAATATTGTGCAATATAATTGTAAATAAATTATATCTTAAATAGAAATTTGAATTATTATTTATAAGTGTTTATTAACTAAAAATTAAAATTATAGATTTAGTATTTTTTATAGTATTTATTCAATATTTTTAGATAACTTTAAAATTTTACAATACATTTGAATCACCAACAAGACTTGAATCACTGAGTCCATAGAGGTACGATAATACATAACTTTACCTTAATATAATAAGGAACTGTTTTCGATAAACTTGGAGCAAAATTATTAATGTGATTAAGCCGGTTTTAATCTTTGATTGCTATAATGTCGATTTTACTTAACATTTTATCTGAGTCTTATCTCCTCAGGTCTTATCACCGACTACATCTCTCTCCCTGTCTCCCCCAACAAGCTGCGGTCGTCAAGATGAGGGCGGTGATTGATTTATCGACTCTTTTTCTTTTTATCTCTTTAAAGTTTAAACCCAATCACGCAGTTTCTGTTTATTCTTATTTATTGGAATTTGGATGGTTGAGGATATCTTCAAGTTTGACGTTGTGAGAGCAAGTACCGAAGGTACTCTCGTCGTCGACTCGTCTTTTTGGAATTTTTTTAGAAGTATATATCACTTTCTTAAAAATTTTGTAAAATATTAATTTAATTTTTGTTATTATTAATTCAATCCATATCTTAAAATTCGATCCCAACTAATTAAATTCGACTCAATTTTTATTATAATTATTTTAAATTATTAATTTAAGTTAAATTTAATTCATTCAAATCAAATTTAAGACTTAAATTGAGTTATTATATTAATGACATTTAACTTGTTTATGTATAATGTTCATATTATATGTATTTTATCGTTATTTTAAATCATATTATATGATCAATCAGAGCCTTAGGTGTTGTCATCCGATGCACCAAAGTCATCATATCCTGGGACAGCTTAAGCAAAGCCTCTCCCTGAGCTGGAGGAGGAGGTGGAACCTCAGCTTCTCCTCGATTGACCCCTGATGGTTCAGGTGTTTCTGAACGTGTTTGCTCCGGCTGATTACTATCAGCAACTTCATCAACAATCTCGTGAGATCCTTCCATCGTGCTTACTATAGACAAAACATAGGACACCGCATTAGGCCATAACACAACTTAGACACTCAACAACAAACAATAGGCAAGCATTGGTTAAACCAGAACCGCCTAAAC
>JAOQMR010000009.1:19805176-19815555 GCA_027563865.1 Erythroxylum pelleterianum | reverse complement strand
CCCTTCATCATCTACAAGATCCACAAAAGCTGGCTGGGAGTATTGTTTGCTGACATGTTTCTTCAGATCAGGCCACAACAACTCAGTCGTCAGGCGCTTGGATGATCGGAGGCTAGTGTTGGTCGTCGGAGGCTTCACTCTATTTCTCTCAAGATTTCGCTAGGGTTTTTACTTTTCTGAAAAGAGGGTAAAATGTTAGACTGTAAAAATGAAACGGGAGGGAGAGTTCAAATCATCAGATTAAGTGTAAGGGCAAAATAGACTTTTCAAGTCCATTCGTTGACCAGATTTGCTTAAGGGGCAGTGAGTTAATAAATTTTCAACTCAGGGTTGTTTTTGCTAATTTTTATATGTCAGGATTTTTTTAGCAACTTTGAAATAACACAGGGTTCTGAAGGCAATAAATTCTAAGAAAAATGAAAGGGATGCAAGGATCTTCCGTCTTCTTTTCAGCAATCCAAAGCATCTCTCAATAACATTCCTTGCTTTAGAATGTTTCATATTAAATTATTCCTCTGCTGTCTTTGGTCGATGGTCATCAAATTTTTTGAGATGATAGCATTGCCCTTGATACGGAGCAAGAAATTCATTTGCATTGCAATATCCAGAGTTAACCAAATAATAACATCATTCATAATTAAACAATAAGTTATGACTGAGCAGCATAACTTAAAGAGAAACAAAATTGGATATTGTAATAGAAATTTATCTCGAGGGACTCGTAGACCATGACTCTCATTCTTTTGGATTACGAGAGGAATGGAGCAATGACCGAAAATAAGGAATCAAAATAAAAGTTATGTATTCATAGTTACTTACTAAACACTACTTTTCATTCCATACCCATTCCTCTTTACTCATGCCCACTACATAAGCACATCCTTAAATTTGTTTTAAAAGAAGCCTAAATTAATCTAAAACTTAAAAATTAAAAAAATTAAATCTAACTCAATGGGACAAATTTCGTTAGAGCTATTTTTTCTCGGCATGTGTTCAACGTTCCTTGGCCTTACTTCTGAAATGGGTCTCTTTCAAGTATCTTTATTTGATCTGATCTTGAATTTTTTACTGTTTTACGTGGTCCAAAATAGAATTAGTGCTACGGCCTGTGGAAAGAAATTGAAGTTGAATGGAGCCTGCCATCAATGAGTACCTCGTCCTATTCTCGAGCTGTAGCAGAGTCGCATGAACAATTAGAACATATAAGTGGTTTAGAACATGTTCTTGTTTCTAGTTACCAAAATTGTATCATATCAGATTTATAAAAAACTATTCTGATGTAATCATTTTTATATAATGAAAAGACAACAACTTTATGATATTAACAATGTCGTTAAATTTTGTAATCTTTGCTATTCATGCATGCATATATCTGGAAAGTTTGTCGAAGGAACAAAAGGAGGTTGGTTCTGCAATGTTCTTCTGGACAATGCATCTCAGGAAACAGACTAGTGACTCTTTCCGATAAAGTTACGTTTAATGCAGAACCAGTCATTAAGGGTTAAAAATGTGAAACGAGAATCTGCAGATATGGAAAAGAACGCAGTACAAGTAGTGATTAAAATGGCCTTCTTCCAATGAAGCAGTGTTGTATGTACAGGTTCATATTGCATGCAGATGCAGGAACAGGTTTGCACTAAAATCTACATAAACCAATCATTCCAAAGACAAGTTTTTAATGCATGAAAATCGTACGGGAACATCAACTTTCAAACTAGACGAAGAACTAGAGATGCTTGTTCATTGTTGGTGTCAGGACCACGATGCTGTTACCTACAAACGAAGGACTTATCAATGATACGACAGTGACTCATGAACTGCTCGTCCTACTCCGACTCTTATTTACGGGTTTCCTTCCTTTGTCCCTCTTAGCACCATAATTTCATACACTCAAGGCATTTGTACACTGTGTCCGGTTGTCCTTGAGCACAAAAAGAACGTAGGCCCTCGCATGGACCACAGTAAGATGCAATCAGAAGCTTAAAGTCATGCGAGGTACATGGAAGGGGTGTAGGTGGAAAGTCAATAAATAGCAATTCGGCCGGTTTAGAGCCACAAAGAAATGGAACATAAGGACCGGCGTGAATAAAATGTAAAGGCATGATGTGGATTGAATACAAGGTGGTCGGACATAGATGATCAGTGCTTTAAAATAGTATAAATGGTCTTGTCCCCATGTGCAAGTTATAAGGAAAGGAAAAAAAAAATTTAAGGGTCCTTCAATTTTATTTTTGTTTTTCTTATTATAATTTTTAATTTTAGTTTTTAAATTTTAAATGTATATTTTTAAATAAAAATTATTTGATTATTAATGTCTAATAAATACATATTAGATAAAAATAAAGATAGATTATTTTTATAAATGAATAATTTAATTTAATTTAATTTTAATTAATCTCTTTAAATAAATTATTAAAATTTTATAACTTAATATTTATTTTCAATAAATTAAATTATTAGGCCAGATTTTATTAATATATTTTAAATTAACATTAAATTTATTAAATAATTATATCATATATTTAAATTTCATATTTAAATTTATCATAAAACTGAGCTAAAATTAATAAATTTAATTTATTCATAATATTACATATTAAATGATTATATATTCAAGATTAAATTAAACTATTCATAATAATTATTAATGTTTAATGTTAAATAATAAAATAATATATATTTAGTTGATAATAAATCATATTATTAAAAACACAAAATAAAAAATAAAATCAAATTTTATTTTCGTAAATTATGAAATCTGAAAGATATCCAAACTAAAAACTCAACGAATTGGGGTCTTTTTTATTAATAATAAAATAAGATTGAAGATACATAATCCTTAATCAGTTAATTTTAAATAATTTATTATAGATAACATATTTAAAAGTGTTTGATTTTTTAAGATTTTTTAAATTAGTGTCAAATCTTTTAAAACTTTCAAAGATAGCAACTAAATTTTTTAAAACTTGTATAATTCAGGTTAAAATATTTTTAATGATGTGACAGATTTATTAATTTTCATGTAAATATTTATATATTAATCACATCAGTTAAAATTAATTTTAAACCGAATAATTGAGGTTTTTAAAAATTGATTACTTAATTAAAAAAATTTAAAAATTAGAGAATGAATCTAAGAGTAGATTCTATCGAGCCTGACCCATTATCACGTCTAGTTTCACTCTACAAAAGAGAATTTGGGCCTGAGGAGCTTATAAACCTTATCTTCACAACTAAGATCCACTAGAGCCCACTTACATGGGATTTGAGTTCATAACTATAATTAAAAAAAACCCTTTAAATTAAAAGAAATATTTAAGAAATAGCCCAAAACCTAGCCACGTGTCGCGTGAACGCTTCTCATTTTCAAATTTTCATTTTGTACAATGCTGCAAAACCCAGAATTCGAAAACCCTAGCATCGATCAATCATGACGAGGACGCCGGAATCCCTCTCCAAATGCTTCCTCGACACTCTTTCTCCTTCACCGGAGCCCCGCCGTGCCGCAGAAGTCAAACTCGCTGAGCTCGCAAACAACCCCGAATACGGCCTGGCTGTTCTTGAACTAGTTGCCAATCCCGTCGTCGACGAACAAATCCGCCAAGCCGCTGCTGTGAACTTTAAAAATCATCTCCGGTCTCGCTGGTCTCCACTTCCGGAGTCGGGCGACTCCCCAATCTCCGACACTGTAAAGACTCAGATAAAAACATTGATAGTCTCTCTAATGCTGAACTCCTCTCCTCGCATTCAGTCACAGCTCAGCGAATCGCTCTCCCTTATTGGAAAATACGACTTCCCTAAATCCTGGCCCTCTTTGCTTCCCGAGCTCGTCTCGAATTTGCGTTCGGCTTCTGAGTCCAACAATTACGCTTCTATTAACGGTATTCTCGGTACAGCCAACTCTATCTTCAAGAAGTTCCGTTACCAATATAAGAGCAATGATCTTTTCATTGATTTAAAGTACTGTCTTGACAATTTTGCTGCACCATTACTAGAAATTTTCCTTAGAACTGCCTCATTGATTGATTTGGCTGTAAATGCTGGCAGTGCGACTCCTGCAACCCTAAAGCCGTTGTTTGAGTCACAAAGAATTTGTTGTAGGATATTCTTTTCGTTGAATTTCCAGGAATTGCCTGAATTTTTCGAGGATCACATGAGGGAGTGGATGACTGAATTTAGGAAGTACTTAACTAGTAATTATCCACTGTTGGAAGATAGTGCTGATGGTTTAGGTCTTTTTGATGATGTTAGGGCTGCAGTGTGTGAGAATCTTAGTCTTTATATGGAGAAGAACGAAGAAGAGTTTCAGGAGTATTTGAACGACTTTGCTCTTGCGGTTTGGACTTTGTTAGGGAATGCGTCGCAATCTTCTGGACGTGACAGGTTAGCTATTACAGCAATAAAGTTTTTAACTACTGTTAGTACAAGTGTGCATCATAGCTTATTTGCTGGGGATGGAGTCATACTGCAGATTTGTCAAAGCATTGTGATTCCGAATGTACGGTTGAGGGATGACGATGAGGAGGTCTTTGAGATGAATTATGTTGAGTTTATAAGGAGGGATATGGAGGGGAGTGATCTTGATACTAAAAGGAGGATTGCCTGTGAATTGCTTAAAGGGATAGCTGCTAATTATAAGAATCAAGTAACTCATGCAGTTACTGCTCAGATACAGAATTTGTTGGGTTCATATGCTGCAAACCCTGCAGCAAATTGGAAGGACAACGATTGTGCAGTATACTTGGTTGTGTCGCTTGCAAGTAAGAAAGCTGGGGGTACTAATGTTTCAACTGATATTGTTAATGTTCAGAGCTTCTTCACATCTGTTATAGTGCCTGAGTTGCAGAATCAAGATATTAATGGGTATCCGATGCTAAAAGCTGGTGTGCTCAAATTTTTTACTGTCTTTAGAAATGATATACCAAAGCCTCTTGCTCTTCAGTTGTTCCCAGATTTGGTAAGGTACCTTAGTGCAGAATCAAATGTGGTTCATTCTTATGCTGCAAGCTGCATAGAGAAACTCCTGCTGGTCAAGGATGATGGAGGACGAGCAAGGTATACCTCAGCTGATATAACTCCATTCATGCAAGCCCTGATGAATAACCTCTTTACCGCCTTAAGGTTTCCTGAGTCCGAGGAGAACCAATACATAATGAAATGTATCATGCGGGTGCTAGGAGTGGCAGAAATTTCCTCTGATGTTGCTGGACCTTGCATTGCTGGATTGACCTCAGTTCTGAATGAAGTTTGTAAGAATCCAAAGAATCCAATTTTCAACCACTATTTGTTTGAGTCGGTAGCCATTCTTATAAGACGAGCATGTGAGAGGGACATCAGTCTTGTATCTGCTTTTGAATCAAGCCTATTTCCCAGCATTCAATTGATCTTGGCAAATGATGTTACTGAGTTCTGGCCTTATGCATTCCAGCTTTTGGCTCAACTTATGGAGTTAAATAGACCTCCTGTTCCAGCTATTTATATGCAAATATTCGCTCTTCTTCTCTCTCCTGAATCATGGAACCGAAACTCAAACGTACCTGCTCTTGTGCGTCTACTTCAAGCTTTCCTTCAGAAAGCACCTCGTGAGATTAATCAAGAAGGAAGACTGAGCCAAGTGCTTGGAATATTCAACAAGCTTGTCTCATCCCCAAGCACTGATGAACAAGGGTTTTATGTGCTTAACACTGTTATCGAGAGTCTTGACTATTCTGTTATTGCTCCCTACATGGTTCACATTTGGAATGCCCTGTTTACACGGCTGCAGAAGAAGCGGACAGTAAAGTTTCTAAAATACTTTTTGATTTTTATGTCTTTGTTTTTGGTGAAGCATGATTCTGCAAGCCTTGTGGATACAATGAATTCAGTTCAACCAAATATATTTATGATGATTTTGGAGCAGTTCTGGATACCCAATCTCAAGCTAATCACTGGGCATATTGAGGTTAAATTGACTGCAGTGGCCTCAACCAAACTCATCTGTGAATCTCCCAGTCTTTTGGATTCCGCAGCTGTTAGACACTGGGGAAAGATGCTGGACAGCATTGTTACCCTTCTATCACAGCCAGAGGAAAATAGAGTAGTGGAAGAGGAACCAGAAATGCCAGATATTGCAGACACTGTCAGTTACACTGTCTCCTTTGTTAAACTTTACAATGCTGGGAAGAAGGAGGAAGATCCTCTAAAGAACATCAAGGATCCAAAGGAAATCTTAGTGATTTCATTGGCTAAGCTTGCTGCTCTTTCTCCTGGGAGGTATCCTCAGATAATCAGTGAAAACCTCGATCCTGCAAATCAAGCAGCACTACTGCAGCTTTGTAGCACCTACAACCGTCCAATTGTTTGAGTAAGTCCTCATCTTATATTATGTATTGTCCTCGTGATCTTTTCCTGTCTGAGAAATTATGGTTCATATACTGGATTAGATCTGTATTATACGGGAGCTTGATAGTCTCAGTGGTAGTCTTAACTTGCAAAAATTGCAAAAAGAAAGGCTTAAGTTAATGCCATTTCATTCCGGTCCTATTATAAAGGGGACATTTTAGCTTATCTTTAAACAGATTAATCTAATCAAATATTAGAAAATAAAAAACATCTAATTGTGTTCATTTACAGAATGTTTCTCAAGAAGGTACTTTTTCATCAGAGTTTCAACAAATCTTTTCAACTTGCATTTATGGGTGGATTCTTCAACTTGTTGAATTGGTCCATGGGAACTGTTTGACAGCCTCCAATAGCTCACCTTACTAGAATGTGATGGTGGATATGCTATGTGGTCTTTCGGGTTCTGACAAAGCCCTCCTTGGCGTATTTGTGAAGAGTTCTACACGTCTTGTTCAGCATACATCGGATGGTGAATCACAGACTAGCATTATCATCGTTGAGTTGGTAGAGTCAGCAGTTTTTTCATCTAACTATGCTACTCAGTCGTCATTGAGCTCTTCGTTGCAGAAGAGAATGTCTTTTAAGAGGAAATACAATGCAAGAACCACAGGTTTTATATGGTACACTTTTCTCTTACAGGAGCCTACAACGGCCTGTTTCCTTTGGCTGATGGCTACGTTGACCTTCTTCTGAAATAGGGCCACACATGGGTGATGGCTGTAAGATCATCATAGTAACAATCTTATGTCATTTGCCATGCAACAAAGAGTTGGGAAGTTTTGGCATGTTTCCAATAGCCGGATTTATGGCATAGTTTCTGTCTTAACTGTTTGCAGGTTTCAATCGTCTAGGAATGGGATTTTGAGCATGTTCCGTCCTGAAATCATGTTAAGTCCGAATTTATTGGGCTTTGAAGGTCTGGCTGAAATCCAGTCCGAACGGCTCGAATTGTTTCTCTAAAATGTGGATGTTTTGTTTCTTCTTAAAATGACGTCGTTTTGGTCAACGAATTTAAAAGATTCAAGAACAAAACAATTTAGTCTATAAATTTAAAATGATGTCATTTTAGCCTATAAATTTAAGAAATTTAAGAACAAAACTGTTTTCTGTGACTTTAGCTTAGTAATTTTATAGTCATAAAGGGTTATAATATAATATAATATAAATATTAATTAGTCTAAAATAATTATCATTATCATTGTCACACTCAATCACACTAAGTCCGAAGTTTTGCAATAAAGTAGAGTCTGAAGAGGTTTGGTAATACGCAGCTTTATTTTTATATAATAGAGAGGTTGTTTTTGATAGGCCTACAAGCGGATGTGACAATAAAAGAGATGCAGATTAAAGAGTAAATAAGTAAAACTGACACATTAAATAATTATATAAATAAAAATTACAATAAATATATAAATAAATAAAATATAAAATATAATAAAGGATATAATTATAAGTTAAAGTTACAAATTGAACTTTTTTTATATAACTAGACCGAGGTTTTTTAATTTTTTTGTTTATTTTTTTAACTCACGATAAATTTATGGACTGAATTTTTTAATTTGTGAATTTTATAAATTCATTACCTTAAAATAAAAAATTCGACAAAAGCAATGCCGCTTTAAGTTTAACCAATCATTTTTGACACAAGTGCTAGTATTGCCCTTTTGACATTTTTTTTTTCCGAAAAGGCCCTTTGATGTTGGTGAAGAAGCGAGGCTTTAAGTGACCTTTTCATTTCTTAATTATACTACTAATCACTGAAGCTCAGCATCACCCATATGACATGCATGCGTAAGGCCCTAATTATTGTCCTGAATACTCCAATTAACTTAACCTTTTCACCTTAATGACATGTTCTAGGCCTTATTTAACCACTAACTGGTGAAGATACAGTCATCTAAATAAGCCTATAACCCTATGATTACATAGGTTTATAGGGACAATAGCCTAATCTAAATCTATCTGTACAGTTGTCACAAGTGGGCTTCTCGGGAAAAACAACATCAAATTCACAAAGGAAGGAAGGGAAGCAACTCTTTTTATGGTGTCATTTTCCAACTCTTTTTTAGGTCATCATTTCCAGAGACATAAGCAAGACATCTCGGAGATGGGTCTTTGTTGGGATTAATTCCTCCACCCTTTTTTGTTTAATTACATTAGGTATTCTAATTTAGTCAGACTAAACCTAAACTCTTAAAATCTCACTCTGAGAGTCCTAGAAGATGTAAATCTGGAACTTTAAGATCATTCGGGTTTCTACGTAGCTTGTACACTTCTACGCACAAAGAGCTGTCACATACTTGATTTGTCGATTGCTGATTGATCACTGGCTCCCCTACTCAACATTAGGTTCCTAGCAACCCTCAAGTTTCCTAATAGCTTCAACTCCCACACTACCGTTAGAAGTGAGACGTTCGTAATTGATCCGATCGCCTAAGGAGCTAGAGGGTCATCAATTAGAAAACTATCTCATTTTCCCTCCTTTAGCGTGACTCGAACTCAAAATCTCCTATAAGGGAGAGCCTTAAGTGAGGAGTGTATACTAGTTAGGTCACTCCTCGCTGTCAGAATCTTGTTTTCTTCTGTAACTCTATGTTTGAGACCATTTATTAATTAATAAATATTTAATAGATAGATGGATGGTCTCGGATATAGAGTGGCATACGAAAACATGAACAACTACCTTCCGCTCTCTTTGTTAAGCAATATTCTCCAATTAGGTGATTCATTGGAGTTAGGGATAGGACATTTATTACTTAATCATCTGTATAAGATAAATTTTTACTGAGTTATTGTTATTATTATTGTTGGTGTTGTTATATTGACGCTAAATGTAACAATGGTATAATTCATATTTCTTCAATTATTTAAAGTAAAATATTTTGGAATCTTTGTAATATGTATTGAATAATAAAATTAGGGGTTGAAGATTGAGCATGCCCAAAATCCACTCAAGGATGTAATTAGAAATTGTTGGGAGGATTAATATAACTCAAGATTTGTGAATGCACTACACTATAGAGGAATGAGAGCCTCCAAATATTGGCTCCAAAGATAACTATGATTGCCCATGTTTGTGCTTTGACCCCACCATCATAGCCATGTATGTATGTATAGTGTAGACTACACTTTGGTCCCCCACCACGCACCGTTCTCCTCTCCCCCCAATTTTGATTACCTACTCTAAGCACTAAATTGGTTGTCCAATTAGGGTTCTAAAACACGCCAGTCATAGGTGATATTGTAATGCTTGTTAATTTGGATTGGTGATACCTTTTAGCCCATCTATCCAATCACTTGCCATTCATATGGATTACCATGTGATCCAACGGTACTCATAAAGCAAAAAGCACTAATGGTCATAGTATAATGGACTTGCCAATTTCCAAACTAACCAATCACGTGTCTCTTCAGTTGAGTTCATCAAGGATGGAATAAGTTAAATGAATGATGCTTTGCCTCGAAGGAACTACAAATCCAAACATTCCTTTGTGTTTGTGTATGTGTGAGTGCAGAAACTTATTATCTCCACAATCCCTTTTTTTAAAAATAATTTCACAACATAATTATATTAATTCATAAATTTGCAAAATCAAAGTAAAGCACTTAAATTCTTATTACAAGATAGTCCAATAATGCATTGGTAATAAGATTATTTTGTGCACATTTAAAAGTTAGTTATAATTGCATAATTAGGAATGACAGATTGATTATGACCTGAAATTAATATATTAAATTTTAGTTAATTAAATTTAAATTTTAAAATTGACGTAATTAGTCTAAACCGATTAAAATAAACAACATTTTTTTACTAAATTATGTGAAAATATCATCATTTTAAATAGGAACAGTAGTTAGTTCAAAATCAACAAATCAAGCTTATTCAAATCGAGTTTTGGATCAACCATCCTCTAATCAACATGTTAAATTCTAGTTAATCCAATTTTAATTTTAAAAAATGAGTTAAGTAGTTTAAACAAATTAACATAAATAACATT
>JAOQMR010000009.1:19783201-19797609 GCA_027563865.1 Erythroxylum pelleterianum | reverse complement strand
TAAAAAAGAAAACGCTCCTATGTCGAAGCATTTTTGTGAATAAGCTAAAATTTTTCCTATTAAAGGTCAATTTTACCCTTTATGTAGTTATAGGTTAGAAATAAAATATTGCACTTAAATGAAAATGATAAAAGAAAGAGTTGTATAAAATTTTGATAAATGATGAAATAATACAGATAAACATGATTTCTTTAAAATCTAAATTCTTATGAGAATATTCAACAAAATACTAAGATATATAATATTAATACACTTATATTTTTTTTAAAGTCATGTTTTCACAAGTTATTTTACACATAAACAGTTAATACTAAATAGCTAATTTTATTAAACATCTCTAACAAACAGCTAATACAATTCGCTAGTCAAATCAGTTGATGGAATCAGCTACTAGTTAACAGCTGATAGAATACAATCGGTTAATTGTTAAAAATTTAAAAAATTATGATTAATAATTTTTAAATAAAAACAATTCAATAAATTATATAATGTATTGATTAATTTTAGAGATAAAAATAGTAGATATGTTATGAACTTTTGACGAGAGGGGAATTTTGAAGACCCGCACAGCGAAGTTTTCACTGTGGTTAAGAAAATGGAAAGGGAATGTCCTGCATCGAAAAAGGCAGCACAAGTGGGACAATGACACGTGTACAGAACCACGACCGGACCACGTGGCCGATATCGACGTAATGACGTGAGGAACTATGGGGCGGGACCAATCCATCTTAACAGGTAAGAGTACGTACGTATACAGTATACACATTTGCCCAAACCTCACCCAATCACGTGTTTCATAAAATTATAAGCACAAGACAATTAATTCCTTTTATTCATTACACTCAAAATTTATTATTCCTAAAAAAACAAAATTTATTCTTATTTTAAAATTTAAAAAGTACGAATTATTAATATTAGACTTAAATTAATTAAACATTACTAATAAATTTATTAAATTTAACTTTAACTAATTAAATTAGATTTAAATTAATAATATAAGTAAAAGTTAATATTCATATTATATACGTTAAAGTTTAAAATAATATGATGATATTATTTTTTTATTTTTTAATAAATAGTTAGAATTATGATGATATAAATAAAAGGCGCGTGTTGATACGGGGAGAGTGAAGGAGCGTAGGGGTTTTAAAAATCCAAAAACTGAAGCTGACACATGAAAAACGCACAAGTCCCCAGTTACCGATGCGGTCAAGTGGGGCCCACTGCGTCAGGGGTACACGTGGACAATGCTCATTGTAGCAATCTCCAGGGAAGTAATAATATCAAAAAGCCTCAGACCAGAAGCGAACTGGAATAAACAAAAGAAAGCAACGAATTTTTAGAGTAAAAAAAAATAAAAATACCCAACGCGTTTTTGCCTGCCACGATCCAGACAAAGAAAGAGACGGCAAGACGTTAAGGGGGTAACGGAGCCAAAGTATCAGAGCACGAATCGAGTAAACGGTAACGGTGGTCCAGATACTGTTTGGTCTGTTGAGCACAAGAACCAGCGTATTTATTGATGTAACGTGTAATCACTTGATTGCATCCAGCCGCCTTGATCAGAATCGGACGGCTCGAGATCCCTGTCGTACGGAGATCCCCTTACTCACCTGGTTGGGTTTGGTTAGGTGAATGAGCCAAAGAGTGTGGGACTGATGGGCGGAGATTATGGAAGGGGGGGCATTTGGTTAATCACACCCATCAAATCCTGGGTTGGAGCACCCGTTAGGATATTTTAACCCTATGGAACTTAACTTTTACAAATAAAATTTAATAAAATACGGTAGAAATTAATTAATCGGAATATCCTCAAATCATATCTATATTTTTAGTAAAATAAAATAATTTAATATGTATAATTTAATTCAAAATTCAAAAAAATTACTTTAAATATGTATTATTAAAAAAATTAAAATTTGTTAAAATTGTATTCAATTCAGGCAATCATTTAATTAATTAAAATGTGTTATTTTATTATTGAGAGTTAATTGAATATTTTGTCCAAAAATAGAAATTTACATAATTAAAAAATGTAAAAATAACAATAATAATAATAATACGCACAATAAAATATGGAATTTGAGAATTAAAAAATGTAAATTTAAATTAATAAAGTTTGTGACATTTTCTTGCATCCTCCATAAATCTTATTATTGAAAAAGAAGAAGAATTAAGCTAAGTACAAATATTATTTGAGTGTTGGTGAATTTTATGCAAAGAAGTTCCACCTATACAATTTTTCTTTTTTGAAACAGAAGAACCTGCAGTCGTTACCTTTTGAATGTGCACTGGATAAATCTTCGAATTGACATAATAATTTACAAATCACATCAATCGGGTACTTCGCACTAAACAAGCCTTGTACGACAGGCTCGATTGAGAAAGTGTAAGTAGAAGAATTCAAACACAAGACATTTTGACCTCGTGTCCCTCTACTCTATCAATTCGACTATCTCTAGGAGCGTCGAACTATATATGATGTATCTAATCGGAGAAATAAGTTGAGAAAATCCAAATAAAAAGAATATGAAAGTTATAGTTTTTAACTTAGGCCCTTTTTGGCAAATAACGGATTGCTTTAGTTATTAGTTGATTCTATCAGCGGTTAACTGATAGCTTATTATATAAACTGATTTGACCAGCGAATAACATTATCTGTTTATTAAAAATATTTGATAAAATTTACTGTTTAGTATTCGTTGTTGATATGTAAAATGACTTATGAAGGTATGATTTAAAAAAAATAAGGAAATGAATATTATATTTCTTAGTGTTTCGTTGAATATTCTTATAAGGATTTAGATTTTAGATATTTAATTTTACAAAAAATAAGTTTATCATAATAATAATAATAATAATCTAATATTAAATTCTCTATATTAATATGAATGATGCAGCGAGCTACATCATATTAGTATTTTCATATAATATATATGAATTTTATTATTTAATAAATTAAAATATCAATAATTATAGTATGACACAGATACGATATATTTAGTTATATACTAAAAATATTAATTTAATGTGATTCTTTATGTTCAAAAACTTAATATTATGATATTTTTAAATGTAAACTATTATTATAAAATTAAATTAAGATTAAAAATTTAATTAACTTTATTATTATATTCTTCCAAATTTTAGTACAAAAGAAGGCTAATTTTGAACACACACAGAGCAAAAGTGGAGAGTAAAATGTAGTTAATATTGCCATTAAACAAATAGTTAGGTCCAAAAGTTTTTTTATAAAGCTTTTAGAAATCAACTTATTCGAGTTAAATAAGCTAACCAATAAATTATTTACTAAACATATTAATAAGTTTTTTAAATGGTCAGAAAATTTTAGTTATAAATAACTAAAAAACAACTTATAAGTTATTTGTGAAATGGCTCGTTAGTCTAGTTGGTCAGTGAAAAAGTGTACAAAAAGCTTTGTTATACTCCAAGTTAGGGTGAATAATAAATACCAACTAGGACTAGTTAATTAGAAGAATAATTAATTAATCAAGATTATTGATAGTATTACGCTATTTGGTTTACGTCTTCTTCTCCGTCGTAACCTTCTTATTTTGCATATATAAAAATTGGAAATGGGAGACATGGGACCATGAAATTGTGGGGTTTGGTTTGGTTTTGTGATGCTCTAAGTGAACAGTGAGTGCTTAGTTTTTCATGGTAAAAATTGGGAGACAATTTCACAGCACAAAAGGACTGAGAACCAGAAAAGGACTACTGAGTAGAGAGACAGAGTGAAGAACAGAGTACAGGAGTGAGTGACTACAGAGAGAGAGAGAGAGAGAGAGAAGGGAAGAGGAAAGGATTTCTATACAAATAGGCGTCGTGGGAAAAAGCTGTTTTAGGGGTTTGGTTAATATAGGTAACGTGAATTCTGGGTCTTTCAGACACAAATCTCGGCAGAAACAGCCAACAACCAACGAGACAAGGAAGAGGAGTACGAGAAGACCAACAACAACACTCTCTGAAAAGGTGTTGTCAAGAAAAACAGCTGTTTTTGTGCGACTGAGAAAACTAAAAGCAGAAGAAGCGGTTTTGTAACCGAAACAGAGAGACGAGGAAGCAGATAAAAACACTCCATTGTTGATGTTATTGTTGTTTCCCCCATCATGAAATGAAATCAATACCTTACATAACCGTCGTTTATCATTATTGACTTCTCTTTCTGTCTCATTAAACGGGCCTGCCTTTTCCTTTTCACTTTCTCTTTACCGGGTTCTTCTTCTTCTTCTTCTTCTCTGTTTCTGATAGAACTTGACTTTTGCGATTGTTTTGATGGCTCATCTTGACGGTATTCAAAGGGAGTCTTCGTATTCTCGACTGGAAAGAGGTGAGGATGCGAGAAAGATTTAGTCTTTAATGCGAAAATCTGTGGTTGTGGCTAATAATTTGAAGAAAAGTAAACGTCTTCATACGTTGTTCGCTTGTGAGAAAAGAAAAAAACACAGCAGAATGGAACTTACGGTTGGACAATTTTAAAGTGAAAATGTTGGCCTGCGGCAGAGAAGATTTTTAGATATTTTCTCGTATTAGTTGACTACTTGCATTTGGGGCTTTTTTAGCTAAAGTTTCTAAGCTTAAGCCGCTAAATCTATGGCTTGAGAGTTTCAGTTTCTACCCTTTTCTTACTTGGATTTTCTCAGCAACCAAACAGTGTCTGAGTCATGCCACCTTGTACTCTTGTAGGTGGTGATGATCTGTATACAGAACTATGGAAGGCCTGTGCAGGGCCGTTGGTGGATGTCCCAAGGCCTGGAGAGCGAGTTTTCTACTTTCCTCAGGGTCACATGGAACAAGTACGCGATTCTGATTTCGAGATATCCCTTTTTTTTTCAATTTGCAGTTTTTTGTTTTGTTTCTTCGAAGTTTTATGGTTATTGGTTTATGCACGCAGTTAGAAGCATCAACAAACCAGGAATTGAATCAGCAAATACCGCTGTTTAATCTTCCTCCTAAGATCCTCTGTCGTGTTGTTAACATTCGACTACTGGTATAGCTCCTCACTTTTTTCGGGAATTCTTGTTATGTGATCCCTTTCTTTGTTTTCTAAAAGGAGAACTTATTTACAGGCAGAACAAGAGACAGATGAGGTTTATGCTCAGATCACTTTGCACCCAGAAGCAGATGTAAGTGAATTTGGTTGTTTGGATTTCTGAGTGTTGTTGCTCACGTATTAGTAATTTGCGTTTGGTTTATAGTGAAAGGAACTAACTATCCAAGTTGAACTGTCAACTTTTTTAATGTTTTGGTTAAACTTCATAATATGATTCATTTATGAAATCTTACCTATCATAGAATTGAGATCTTAGTTATAATGTGCTAAAGATGTTTAGTTCATCTTTCCAGCAAACTGAACCGACAAGTCCAGACCCATCCTTGCCTGATCCTCCGAAGCCAGCAGTTCACTCATTTTGCAAAATTTTAACAGCTTCTGATACAAGCACCCATGGAGGGTTCTCTGTTCTGAGGAAGCATGCGACTGAATGCTTGCCACCTTTGGTAATATTTTTTACTCTGGTTGTCATCGACTTGAGCCTCTGGCTGGAGTTCTTACAATCTAGCTTTTTTATTTCCATAAGGACATGAACCAAGCTACCCCAACTCAAGAATTGGCAGCAAAAGATCTTCATAGTTATGAGTGGCGATTTAAACATATATTTAGAGGTAAAATTCTGAGTTTTCATCGTATAATTTTACCGTATTCCGAGCATAGGAGGTGAATGTGCAGTATGACTTTTGAACCTTTGTCATACCTATGGCTCATAATTAGGTCAACCACGAAGGCACTTGCTTACTACTGGCTGGAGTACTTTTGTCACTTCCAAAAGGCTGGTTGCAGGGGATGCTTTTGTGTTCCTGAGGTGGATGATTCAAATGCTTTTTGATCTGTTAGTTCCTTTTCCCCCCCTCAAATTAAAAGGTCCATAACTTATTATTTGTTTTCTAGGGGTGAGAATGGGGAACTGCGAGTTGGGGTACGCCGTCTTGCTCGCCAGCAAAGTCCAATGCCATCATCTGTCATATCCAGTCAAAGCATGCATTTAGGAGTGCTTGCTACAGCCTCTCACGCAGTTACTACACAGACTCTTTTTGTTGTGTACTACAAACCGAGGTTTGATCAATAATATGTCATTAGCTCTTTGTAATTGGCCTTTATTGCTTAACATTTAATTCTTATGTATCTTATGTTCATTTCTAGGACAAGCCAGTTTATTATTGGGTTGAACAAGTATATTGAGGCTGTCAACAATGGGTTTTGTGTTGGCATGCGGTTCAAAATGAGATTTGAGGGTGAAGATTCTCCTGAGAGGAGGTATATCTTCCATGTTTTTTCTTGTTGCTTTGATACATTGAATTTTTCGGTTGAACTTTTAACTTGACATAGTAGCTGTTTGATCAGATTCATGGGAACTATTGTTGGAGTTGGAGACATTTCTCCACAGTGGTCTGGCTCTAAGTGGCGGTCGCTCAAGGTTGGCTTCAATTTTGCAACTGACATCTGAGCGCTGACTACTACATTTATGTGTGTTTTATGCTTATTTACCTTTGTTGTGTCCCTTACAGATTCAGTGGGATGAACCAGCAACAGTTCCAAGGCCAGATAGAGTTTCTCCATGGGAGATAGAGTCATTTACGGCTCCTACTTCCTTAAACTTGGCTCAATCAGTTGTAAAGAACAAAAGGCCACGCCCCGTGGATATTCCAGCCACTGGTAAAGGAATATTTAGCTTGTTCTTATAAATAAAATCCTGCTTGTTAATTCTTCTTGAACTTTTTGGACTGACTAGAATTTATGAATTGGTATCGGTTCAGATGCTCCTGCTCTCTGGTATCAGGGATCAACTCAGTCCTACAACTTAACACCATTAGCTGGTGCTACTGATGCCCAAAACAGTGAAAGACAAGGTGTGTGGTCAATGAGGCAGAAGGAAATTGATAGCAATATTGTTGGCAATGGCAGCTGCAGCTCAAGGGTCTGTCCTGAGGGTATCTGCTCTTCGCCCCACATCAATCACAATGTATCTTTCAACCTCTTTCCAAATTCAGCTGAGGACCACAAAAGTATAACAAACCGATCTGTTATCTCTGGTTATGCCTCTCCAGTACCATCAAGGCAAAACAGTGGGTTGATGCACGATCATGTGGAGAAAGGGAAGAAATATGAGAATACTGTGAATTACCGGCTATTTGGATTTGATCTGACAAAAAGTCCTATTGGTATCTCTCCTTCAGACAAGGAACCTGTATGTCCAATTACTGATTTGACCGGCACTAAAGGATCTGTTTCATCTGGAGTTGATACTGACCGACCTCAAACTTCAGAGGCTTTGAAGTGTTCAAAAGAGCATAAGCAAGCTGTATTGGATACATTAACAAAGGAGATACACATCAAGCAGGAATCTACCAGTTCCACAAGAACTCGTACCAAGGTAAAAAAGAATTTGGTTCAACTACCTGGTATCCTGATAGTTAGCTGGTTTATTATCAGTTTCTGATAAGGCAGGAACATATTATCTTATGCAGGTGCAAATGCAAGGTGTAGCTGTTGGTCGTGCTGTTGATTTAACTGTCTTGAAGGGGTATGGGGATCTTAGAAATGAGTTGGAGAAAATGTTCGAAATCAAGGGAGAGCTGTCTACTCGTGACAATTGGGCCGTTGTTTTTACTGATGACGAGGGTGATCAGATGTTAGTGGGAGATGATCCATGGTCGTAAGTAATTCAGTCCCAGACAGTATTCTAACATTATTAATCACTTTGGTTCCATGTATTAGTTCACGAAATGTTTTTATATTTTCACTTGCAGGGAATTCTGTAAGATGGCCAAGAAGATCCTCATTTGTTCTAGTGAGGAAGTCAAGAAGCTGAGGACAAAGAACAAGCTTCCTAGATCATCCTTAGAGGGTGAAGGGACTGTATTAAGCTCAGACTCTTAGCATAACTCTGACGTCTAAACGATCTTGTAGTCCTGTTTTATATGTTCTAATTTTCTTTTCCTTAGTGGGGCGGTGAGAGGAGTGGTCTTTTTGGTAGTTCAGTTTGCTCGGGTTTTTTGGGAGCTTGGACTATAAGATGGTGTAATGGGGACTAGAATTCTGAAGGAGAGCATATTGGCATGTAGTGCAAGGTTTATGCAGCGTAGACCTTGTCTCAGAATTGGACAGAAGGGGGGTGAACTTAGGATTAGAAATAGAATTTGTGTATATTGTGGATTGGTGTGGACTTTTAATTTAATCAACTTGTAAAAAGATGCATATAATGCTTGTGTCATGGTGTCATTTAGTCTATTTTTTTGGAAGGTGTGAGCATTAGCTTTCACCATCATCAATACCTGTCCTCTGCATCAGAGAGCTCCTGCAACTGCAAAAGATGGTTTCATCAGGTTTTTCTTATCCTGAGCTCCTTTAACAAGTTTTTTTTTATCTTTGGGACCATTAAAATGGCTTGGGATCCTGTTCTCATGGGTCCCCAGAATGTGCAGTCCATAAACTTTTCACACCATAATAATTGCTTTTGCTCATGGTCCCATACCCACAACATGTTACAGGCTCTGAGTCTGCAGAGTTGTAATTGACCAAATTCAGAGCCTGAAAGGACGCTTACAGAGAGAGGTGGTAGACCCACTTTTTCCTTTTGGATGGTGATTTTTTCTGTTCTAAGTACTACCGGTTTGTATTTTGTAATATTTGGCATTCAAATTGAAGTTAAGAGCTTTAGGTCCAAGTTCCTCCAGGCAAGTTCCCATATGCATAGGGCAGGCGTGGAAAAAAGAAAGGGGCTGGTTTAGAGATTGACTTGGCAGAAAGAAAGAGAGAGAGGGTGGTTCTTGATTGTGTCTTTTGGCTTTCAAGTAGGTTTTCTAAACTGAAGAGGCAAGAGTTGCTTTCATGGAGATTATATCTTCCAAAAGTTGGAGATGGTTTCATGTGGTCATGTTGACAATGAAGAGCTTTGCAAAGGTGGAAGTAAAACAAAATCTTGGTGACAACGACAAAGGAAGATCCGGGGAACCATTTTTACCAATTTTCAAGTTTCAGCTTCAGATTCTTCTGGGGCTCGGACAGGACTTTGATGGAGAAAATTGGCTGTGCGACCAAAATTTCCTACATTCACACTAAATAGCAATGGGTCAAAAATGATGGGATGTAATGAAAACATGCATGAATCAATTAATTTCATGTTATTCTCACCAAATTCTCGTTAACCAAGAACTTAATGTCGGACTTTTTCTGGTAACAAATTGGAAAATTTTATCGTACCTTTTAAAATTTGAGTTAGTGTTACGAAATTAAGTGAGATTTTGTTATTCCGTACTACAATTTAGTGGAGGAACTTTAGAGCACCCTTGGTTAAATGCACCGGGTGCCGTAGCTAATCAAGTAGCTCTAGAAGCATGTGTACAAGCTCGTAACGAAGGACGCAATCTTGCTCGTGAGGATAATGAAATTATCCGTGAGGCTAGCAAATAGAGTCCTAAACTAGCTGCTGCTTGTGAAGCATGGAAGGAGAAGAAATTTGAAGTCGAAGCCTTTTAAAATTATCAAATTTCAATACGAAAATATTTTGACAATATGAATAAATGGTTAAAAATAAAATAAAAATAATAAATAAGTAACATTATAAAAGATATTTATTTTGTAATAAATAAGTAACATTATAAAAGATAAAATTGTAAATTTACAAAATTTCAATGTAATTCGAGATTGTCTCATTGTCCATTGCATCAACTTGGTTGAAGATCATGTTTTAGTAGCTATGGGACGAGCAAGAAGAACCCTTGGGTTGGTTGCTGTCAACAAGTTGTATAACAAAAGCCCAAATCATTTCAAATTACAAGTTTCTTTAAGAGTTTCGGTCCATCGACCTAAGGCTTCATCGTCGGAACTTAATGCTTACTGGTCTGAGCCCAAGGGCCTGAAAACAAGAGGTCAATGGTTTTTCTCTGTTGCTTGTAGGTCGTCTAATCACATAACTTTGTCTGTTAATTTTTAATATTTTTTATAATTATTAATTTTAATTTACTACTATTTTAAAATTATAAACAAAAAAACCTTAGTGTCTGTTTGGATTAGCTTTTGGGAGACCAATAAGTACTTTTTTCTACCACAAAAGCTGTTTTTAATAAAAATGGGTGTTTGATTATAAAATAAAAAAATATTTCTTTAATAGATATGACTTTTTTGACAGTAAAAATATAACATTTTAAGAAACTCAATTTTAGAGCTTTTCAAAAGTGTTTTTTCATATCAATTAGTGAGCCTATTTTTTATTCCATTTTGTCCTTACATATAATTATTACAATACTCACAAACTCATCTTCTCATTTATTATGTATTTAACTATTTACTCAACTTGAATATTTGTTTTGGGATTTATATAATATTATTTGACTTTTTATATGTTTTAATATTTACTTTTGATATTAGTTTACTTATATTATAAACTATATAAAAGATTTGGTTAAATATATTTTCATTTATGTTTATAATTAATATATTTTGCTTTACATGTTGTTTAATATATTTAAAATAATATTTATATGCATAAATAAATTTTATTATAAAATAAAATATAGTTAAAATTAAAAGTAATTTTTTTTTATGTTACCAAACAGTCTACTGCATGAAATTTTTTTAATTTTTTTTATAAAAATGACAGCTTAATAATCAACAAATTTTTTAAAAAAGTTTTTTTAAGAAAAATTAAAAAAAAAACTACTAATATATAGAATTGGATAAATTTTTTTAAAAAAGTTAACCTAGGAAGAATCCACAAATAATGAAACTTGCTTTCAATGCTCTTTAATTGTTCCTTTTCCTTCTTGTCTGCTTCTGCAACCTCATCATTGTCTTCTGGCTTGGTAAGCAGGGAGACCTTGTCAGGACAGGATTGGAGAGGACAAAATGCAAATGATATCTGAATCTAAGTGATATATGGTAGACCCACCTCAGCTTTACTCTCTTTTTAAAATGAATTCTGCAACCCAACAACTCCAAGAAAAACACCAAATTGTGTTGTTAATCAGACACAAACAAGACAAATTCACCATTTCTGCATATATATATATATATATTTATTTATTTATATCACTTCGTTTGGACACGTTATGGTGTATCTTTTTGAGTAATGCATGATTTGCATGGATGCCCACACCAAAACCTAATAATGTTGCAAAGCACTTCTAGACTCTGTAGAATTGGTCCACAAGGCTTTTGTTCAACAGTAGTAGGCAACTGTTTTCCCACACGTTTCAGCTTACAAATGGGAAATTGCAAGATCCTAATCCTATAGTACGTATGTTTGGTAGAAATCAAACAGAAGGGAAAATAAGGACCTTATAGAACATTTCATAAGCATTGAAAATGATTCCATTTGCTTTTCTTTTTCTTTGTTTCTGCTTTTTGACTTCAGTGAAGTTAGTGGGGAAACTGGAAAGTTTTCCAGCTGGTTTATCATAATTTCCATTTACATCTTTCCCACTGACAAGAAGAACTAATAAGCTAAGCTTGCTCATCATCTCGTGTTAGATTAGATCGCCTTAAGCTGTGGGCCTAAAGCACTCAAAACTCAGAGAAAGAGCACTTCGTGATGTCGAAAAAAGCGTTCGACATGTTTATCCACACGGAGTTTTTGCATGAGTTGACACCTTCTATAGCTATTGCCGAAACTTTAGGGTTTGGGTTAGTTGAATTTGCTTCTACTTAACATATTACATCGACGAGTACTGTAATAAAGTAGTAGCGCTCAAAATGTAATTGCTTTTAATATTTTTGTAAAAATTTAATTTTGATTAATAAAGTAAAAGATAATTTTTATTAATTTGATATTCGTATTTATGAATTATTGTCGACCTTAAATCGAGTTAATGAAGTCTATGATACAAAACATACAGAAAATCATGATGAGCTTATGATAATGAGATTTCTATCATATGCAATTATATTAGTATTTAAATTATCCATAGTTATAAGATTAATGAGACATGACATTGTTAATTTGGATAGACTAATACATGCTATACTCCTTGATTTCATTAAGCGGTGAATCTCATAAACTACAAGCATAACATGTTTATAGTTAATATGTGGATGCTTATTAAGAGTAGTAAATATATCGGATGACTCGCTATGAGATTATTATATAGATGATCTATAAAATATCATTAATTAATTTCATTATAGCAATGATGTAAATATCGTTAGACTTGAGGTACTCAAGAATATCTTGGATATTTATTCTGTGCTTTAACACTATTCCTTGTTGTCTCAAAACGAGATCGCTCATAGAGTGGTGACTAGGTACAACTATTAGTATTCGAAAGTAATTGAGTAGCCAATAAAATATTAACCACTCTTGATAGAAGGAGATGATACCCACTACCTCTTGTCACTGTCAGGGTCATTAATCAAGAATCTCTCGCTAAAGTAGACGTGTCATAAAGAGGGTCTTCAATGATATAAAAAGTAATGAGATTCTCAGGACGAGAACTACTATCACTTGGACTAGATGTAACGTAGTCAGTTTAGTGAGAGTTGACATGTAACCCATCCTCCGAACCAAGTGAAGTATAGAATGGTGAAATGACGAATTACATAGTAATTGCCTATGGAAAGATTCGTAAGTCAGATAATTGACTATCAAAGAGTTTGTATGACAATCAACCTACTTTCCGATAAATTGGCGTCATGAAACTATTCATAAATTGATCAGATTAAAAAATAATTCAAGTGGCCAAAAATCAGGAACCTAAAGGATCACACACTTGAAAAATTGAGGGAATGTTTCGGGATAACATCGCGATATGATCATAGTGAGAAATGTTGAAAACGAATGGACGAAGCAAATGTTGCATGGATGTCCAAGGTGGAGTCACGATTGTGACCAAATCGTGACCAACTAAGTCACGTAAGTCACGATCGTAACCCACTAATTCCAGCAACATATATAAGTGATTTCTCATCACTTAAACATTGAGATCAATAGCTAAGGAATCCAGGAACGTTCTAGACATTTAGAGGAAGTTAGAGGGAGAATTTCTTTGCATGTCAAGCAAGGGTTGTTTGATGTTTATTGCATGTGATGTAATTCTCTTCTATCCTTCCTATTGAACATCCTACTTATGTTTCCATCTTGTTTGGTGCTTAAACCTTTCCTACACATATATTTTTTCATCTCTGCACGTTCTTCACTGGCTGTTGAAGGTGTTTGATATTTGCTACAACCCAAACAAGGAGAAGATTTAAGAAATAATGAGCATTTGCAAGGTACATATATTGTAATTTCATGTTTTTACATTCTGCTTATACATACACATGGATTCTAGGTTTATAGGGACATCCTGGGAGTTGGAATTTTGATTTCGACATTTCCGTTGCCTTGCCATGCATGTGATGCATGATCCCGGGCCTCTCCATCAACATGACATTATTTTTTATTTTTTTAACAAAAAAGGCCCATTATCATATGATCAGTGAGATCTATCATCATAAATATATAGAAGCGAATTTCACTATTACGTGACAAGTTTTTGTTTATTGTCAAAATTCTGTAACAGTGGATTTCACTATTACGTGACAACGTGACTTACTTTATAGCTAATATGAAAAGTAATTATGTGAAAGTAGAGTTCATTATTTATTTTAAAAAATATAAATAATGACATTTCAATATCGACATAGCATTTAAGAGTTAATCTCATTAAAATTTTCATTCATCCGAGGTTTATTTGGAATATTTTGAAAACATTAAAGTTTAATTTAAACTCTTTGTATTGTTAAAATTCAAGTTATGTTTTATTGTAAATGTTGAGATTTCAAATACACTTTTGCCCTTGTTTGTATCAAATCAATTCAATACAATTTCTTATAATTGAATAATAAAAAATTCTAAAATTCAAATTTATTTGAGCTTTGAATAAATTGAATTGAATTTAAATTTAAACTTTTTACTATCTTTAATTTTAAAATATTGTTTCATTACATAATTTATTTAAAATATAATTATGGAGTTATTATATAAATATTATCATGAATTCTCTGTTACGATTTTCCTAAATAATTCTACAATTTTGGTTGTTAAACGATTTCTCGTGGCAAGAAAAAAGTGACATCTAACCTTTCCTTTTCCTAACACGACTTGGAAGAGTAGTCACGTTTCTTTAATGAAGAAAGTTGCATAACTAATATGATGTGCCACCTTCTCTGTTTACTTGTCTCTATCTTATGACGTAAGGTGAAGAAAATGCTTACTGTAAGCCAAAATGGTCTTATAAAATACATATTCTGCAGTTCTGGTGCATACTCGTCCTTTTGGAGAATAGTTAAATTTGGATTTAATTTAAATTTTAATTAAATAGACTTGACTCCACGCTAATTTTACTTTTCTTAC
>JAOQMR010000009.1:19748392-19768692 GCA_027563865.1 Erythroxylum pelleterianum | reverse complement strand
GAACAATTACACTTTACTAGGAACGCTCGTTCTGGGTCAAAAGGATCAGACGTGAATATATACTTGTTCTCCTTGATATTGGTCAGTGCCTGGACTGAGAATCACCAATCCGTCAATTCAATCACTAATTATCTTCAGAGAAGTTGGACCAGTTACTGAGTTCAATAAAACATTTTGCCATAGTATCGGGCGTTTAGATCACGTATAGGGTTGGTTGGTAAACAAAGAGCCAGAGAGAAAAGGGCTTATGGGGTTGGCTGTTCAGCAGCTAGATTTCATTTCAATGGTGTTGGTCATAGGTGGGATCACAAGATTCAAGATCTCTCAATTGGCTAAGATTTGCGTAAGTATGAAGTTTGCATCCGATATATTGGCATTTACAGGCAACATAATCTGGAATCCAGAAATAGCAGCTTCCTTCTGCAGAATATCTGTATAATCTGCAACAGAACAGCAACTGCGCAAAACAGGGCTCTCGTCAGGTTCCATGGTGACAATCTTTGAACTGAATCAACTTTACAGAACCATCACCACCGCATGTAAGAAAACCACGAGAAACCACTTGAATGTCTGTAACAGCTGCCTGTACATCAAGGATATCGTTATGGCCGTAGCACAGATATGAACCTAATAATAGTTTCTGTTTAAGCAGAATAATACTTAAGCAGGGTTTACCCTAACAACTCCACCAAAGCCCCGGGAACTTGGCTGCAGAAAGATGCGTCTATCATGCAGTTTTGGCCAATGATAAATCAACTTTGCTGCTTTACCATCCCAAAGTTTAACATCCCCATCTTTGCTTCCAGTTAAGAACAAACTGGTGTGTGGAATGGTAGATATTTTGGTGACACTTCCTTCACTCGGAATAAATTCTATGTTAAGACTTGAAAAATGAAGCTAATACATAGTCATCAATTGTAAAAGAAACGGGTTGATACCTGAGTGGGCTTTTGGTATGTACCAGAGCATCCCATTCGTATTCTGGTCTGTGGATTTGTTACCACTCCCTTTCTTTGTGTCGGGTTCACCAGAAGATGAGCTGCTTCCTCCATCACCGTTACCAAAATTCCTGTATCTTTTAGTTTTTCCAGTTGCTATGTATCGGAAATCATGAAGCCCAACGTCACCACCTTTACCACCAGTTACGATGAGAGGAGAAATGGAACCACTTCCAATGTCATTGTCAAACACAGAAACGGACCGGGCACCACCTAGTAGCATAGAAGAAAGAAAAAATAACTCAGCCACAGGAAAGGGCGATCAAAATGGCTTCAACTAGTCCTAGTTTTAGTAAGTGGCTTTCATTCTACACTAAATTTTAAAGCTTTCTTGTTAGAAATTCAAGGTGTAAAGTCAGCACCACAAGAAATGAACGATTATCCAAACACAGCAACAAGAAAAGTATGCGAAGCAGGGGGAGGTCCTTGGCATCAAATTTGGGGATCATAGATTCTTCTGGTCGTTTATAAGTCACCCAACTTGTCCCAGCATAGTATAAAGGACTAGCCAGCCTTTTCTGCCTTTAGCAATCTATTCTATAGCTTCCTGCCTAAAGAAAGGGAAACGGGAAACAGAAAACAACCTTCGTGACAAAAAATGTTTGCTTGTGATGTTGTAGGCGGAGCCAATGTATCCCAGATTACCGCATTAATACCAGTCGAGTTATATCCAGCTGCAGCAATAACTGATCCACTAGCAGCAACATAAGTGACATCCCTGCAAAAGTATCAACAAATACCTTGAGGAATTAGTCAAATACCTATTTTGTGTGGGAAATCTTCTGAAGCCAATATCTCAGCAAGTAACCACAGACATAAATGGACAATTCATAAAGTGCAACTCTAGTAGAAGAAACTACGTGTACTAGTCAGGGAGTTTTACCGCATCATATCAGAGATGTGAAAGACCTTTTACCATGAAAGTAAGATGTAGCTACTTCAAACCCAGTTGGTTAAAGAAAAAGAAAAAGAAAATGGAAGTTGCAGTTGACTTGCAAAGTAAAATGAAACATACGATGCATAGCCATTAAAGCAGAGAGACGATTCTGTTGGATAGATGTTGCTCCTTCCTCCAACTTCCAGCTGCCATGTACAAACAGTTCCATCTGATGCGGCAGACGCAAATCTATGACCACAGCGGTCAAATTGCAAAGCTGATATTGATGCTAAAGCATATGGTGGAGGAACATTTGCAGCAGGAAGTACCCCATAAGTTGCAGTAGCTTTCTCCTTTCCAAACTGCAACATCATGCTTCATGTCAGTAATATGTTGAAAGTGAAAATAATAACGGAGAACTGTAGTTCTAATCAAGATCGAAAAAGCAAATACTTGTCTGTTGATTATTTATCTAAAGATTATCTATTGGCCTTATTGTGGAACTTGTTCTGGTAGTAAGTGTACAAATCATAACCGTGATACAAATTTATTGGCTGTTAGTCAAGATTAAGAGACAATGACACCACAAAGCAAGGATCAAGGCACTGGTATAGCATATGAGAAATTTTTAGAAAGTCAAGAAGCTAGTCATCAGTCAGGCATCTTAAAACATACTCTCTTCATCCTCTGTCTCCAGACATGCTACCACAGTTGAATCACAGAATCAATGCACGAAAAATTTTCAGATAAAATAAATATCTTTATATCCTTGAAGGACAATCAGAAAGAAACTCCAAACCTTCTAAGTACCAAAACTTTTGTTAATTCAAACACCTTGACACAAACAAATGCAATACCGACTCAGTTGTCATACCTCCCACAGATATATATGTGTATTGCTGGAACCAACCAAGAAGAAAGGTTTCAAAGGGTGACTGGAGAGTGCCCTTGTACTTATATTAGCAACAGTAGCTGGTGGATCAACAGTTTCCTCAAAATCTTCCTGAACTTCCCAACCTAGTCCGGAGGCACCAATACTGGTATAGCCTGGTATGCCAAATGCTCCACCAGTCAAGTCTTTTCTTGGTCTAGTTAAATAACCCACACCAATAGTTGCCCCACCCAAACCAAGGTGTGATCCTTTCTTTATACCAAGGCCAACACCAGGAGAAACACATGTTGGAACTGGGGTTGATTCAGTGCCTGCCCAACCATTTGGTGGCCAGTCATTAGTAGACCAAACATAGTCTGATTTATCTCCTGATGATGCTGCATCTCCCCAAGAGAAAAAAATCAAACCCTGAGGCAGATACAATTGATGTTAGAAACTCTTGATGAAATATTGGGGGTGCATCAGTAAATAAAGTAAAAAAGGAAGAATATCAAGGCCATTAGTGTTTAACTTTTCATTTCCAAGTAAAATATTTACCTCAACCACTGTATTTAACGCTTTAGGACAGATGGATGAGTCATACAGATACTTACTTTTCGGTTACTAGCAAGTGCAATTTGACATTCTTTAGTTGAGTTGATGCAAAGTGCCTGCAAGAAAATTAAGAGTTAACAACTATGACACAATACCTTGAAACTGAGAGTAGTTTTTAACTCGAAAGTAAAATCTACAGCAAAACTCTCTCCATCAATTTAGAGATGCCAGTCCATTTTCCTTGTTAGGGCTAGATCAATGACTTTGTCAATACATTATGGACAACAAGAAAGAAAAATTCAAAATGCAATAAAATGATTACCTCCAGAAGCTCCCCATCTCGTTTATATATTTCTTTAAAACTATGGAAACAGGAAACCTCATTTGTAATGATCGCATCCTTCTGCCAGGAACTCAGGAAAGCAGGGCCATTTCGGAAGAGACTCCTAGCAGATGAGCCAGCCTCTTCATTGTAAGGACTCCTGCAAATCCTATGTCCATCATCAGCTTTTAGATCCTCTGTCTTGCCCTTAAACATGTCAACCCAGCCTTTAGATGATTTAATGTTCACAAAGCGAGGCCAATTTATCTTTTCTTGTGCAAGAGCCTCAGATATCAAGTTAGGGTCTGCACAAATATTCCACAATCTATCAAAATTTGAAACTTCATCTCTATGGCTTGTTCTGCCTGCTTCTTCTTGATGGAGTTGTGACATATTTGATTCTTTTAGCCATATAAAAGTAGATAGGTGTAACCCTTTCTCCACTTTCTGCTGCAGGAGTGACCCAAGTAGCCTAACATGATGAGATGAAATGTGAGCAAGCGTGTTATTCAGTATTCTAACCATTACCATGAAAGGATATTCAATTTGTTCTGTTGTCTTGTTGCTGCTGCATCCAAAGTTCATTGGACTAGACAAGTAGGAAGAAAATTCGCCCCGGGGAACTTCCAAAGAGCTACTGTCTTCAAGTTTTATGGACAGCAAATGCAGCTTATGCTTCATGAACCTGAACAGGTGTTGCCACAAACAAGCCCCTATAATAACCTGTTTCTCATCATCTGGAAGTGAATGCAACCCTAATCGACTTGACTTCTCTGATATAACCTTAGAATCCATAAGATTATCTATTGACAAGTCGCAAGTCAACAACTCTGCAGCTTGGTGGATGATGCTCGTGAGATTAACAATATCTATATCATATTGTGTATGCCCAGTACTACAAGATATTATGAGAGGTTGCACCATTAACAACAAAACTTTTGGATCATGCTGAAGCCAAGCAGATGCAAAGAGTACATAGTATTCAAATAAATCTAGAACAGCAAGGGTTCTGCTAAAGATATCTTCAGAGAAGATGCAAGAAAAAGTACTCATTGCAGCTCTCAAATTCCACAACATGGACTCGATTCCTAGAAGATAAAACTGAGAAGCATAAGACCAAGGGGATCTTAGCTCCCTAGAAGTACCATCTTCAATGGAATAATTTTTTGAGTGAAAGTTAATTAGGCAACAAGAAATAAGATACCGTGAAAGTAAAAGGGAAGTATCTTGGATATCCTTCAACAATGGGTTAGACAAGACTGGATACAATGCAGGTTTGCCAACAGTATAACTTGTTCCTTGTGCCTGATTTTGGGAAGTATAGTCAAGTAAAATGTCATACCCAATAAACCATGATCCCTTATTCCACAACCAGACAAAAATCTGCAAAAAGACAATTAAGAGAATCATTTACTGTAGATAAAATGAAAGAAGGTGCAACATACACAAGACTGTATATAAAAGAGAAGGTACTACAGTTGCAACAAAGAAAAAGAAAAGAAAATAAGAAGCAAGTGGGTCATGTTCTAGTAGCTACAGACCATTTTAATTATGCAAGAAGAAAACATGGTGAACTTTTGCTCAAACTTTGAAAGTCCCATGAAAAACTTTTGTTGAAACTCTTCTTTTAGTGTCCTGCCATGGGAGCACGAGGAATGCTGAACATATCCCATGTTATCTGGCCAATCAGGATGTTCCATTGCCACTTTTGAAAAATACTGAACAGCCAGTTCTAATTTAGCGTGGGAATCCAGGTGCATGGCCACGTCTCCTGACAGCCAGTTAGAGATATTGCTTGTAGAAGGCCTCAGAACTTGGGGAAGATGCTTGTGATGATCACCACTTGATCCAGTCCCCTGATCCATGGCTCCAGTAATGCTTAAAGGGGACGAAAGACACTCCAAGGCTTCTAGCTGGTGTAAGAGATATCGGAGTAATTATTTGCAGAGACAATAAGAAAATAGTTGCATGCAAGCACATAGGATCTAATTCTAAATTTTAGAAGTGTTACAAAAGGCTTGTCATGGATAAAAACTGAATTACATGAGAGTAATCACTATCCAGATATTCAATGGTTAAAGTACCGGTTGGTAATATTAAGAGTAACAAGACTTTTAATATAATTATTAAAAAAAAATCCAGTGATTGTTGTAACTATTCCCATTTTTATTGCTACACCTGATGTGGTTGAAATGGGGAAATAGGTAAAGTAGGAGACAATGGAATCTAAAGAATTAGAACTTGTGGCACAAATGAAATGTAAAGCAAACTTACAGGAAGCCCACATCTGTTAAAAGCAGTAGCTGACATAAAAGTTGCCCATCTACCAAGAATTGCAGCACTTTGCTCTCCTGCGGCATTCTTCAAGCTGTTCTTGTTTACCAGTGAAAGGCAATAAAGACCAACAAGGGGGTCAACAAAAGCAACATGGTTGGATGATTGAACAGACTTGTCAATCCCTGAACTTGCTGAGAAACCAAGCATGCTCAGAAATGACTGACAATAGTTTCCCAGTTCCCACTGCAACCCCAGAGTATTTATTGTAAGTAATATAATCTAAAGAAAATTTTGGAAATAGAAAGTAGGCAATCAACAATGTTAAAGATTTGGAATTCAGGGACCTGTAACATGCTTGTAAGCCAGTAATCACCGCTTTCAATTGTGGATGGAAGTATAAACTTTGTAATTAAGTACTGTTCTAATGGCCCACCACGACCCTCAACTAGCCTGCAAATTACTAATGCAAGCTGTTGATCACCTAGGTTCTTAACACAAACAGTAACTGCCGAATAAGTATCGCCCCCAAGCAGAAAGAAAGCAATAGCCAGCTCCAATTGATGTCTTCCCATTAAGACATAAGCATTTTTAAGAGCAGCTGCTTTATTTTTCTCCTCCTGCGGCAATTACTGAAGCTATTAAACAATAGATAATTTCTCTTCTTTTCATTTTTGGAAAAGGTTTACAGTATTGAGATAAAAGTAACCATGGGAGCACAACCTTCCCTAGTAGGTTTGAAAAGCAAGTGAATGACATACCATCTGTTCACCATTTCAAGAACTGAGATGTAAGCTTAACTTTAAGCAAAATAGCATGGTTCCCATTAATACATGACATAAGCTGTCATCTATTAACGACAAGGTAAAGAGGTTCAAAATTTCTCTCTAGAAACTTAATCCAGTCTCAGCATCAATACATACCTGAAAGTTGCGCACAAGGAATGCAACCAATGGTTTATCTTTTTCATTTTTGCTAATTTTGAAAAGACCAGCCAATACTTGAAGTCTATTCAGTGCAATGTACAAAAGGGCACAATCTTTAGGATCTTTTTTCCGAAGATATTGGGTCCTTGCTAATTTCTCCATCTGCATTTAAAGCGATAAGCTTCAGGATCAAAACCAAACCCAAAAAAAATATAAAAAAAGAAGTAGATATTTCATAATGAGCCTAGCCACTGCTAACAAGATAGGGAATATGGGTGCATGTTCTAGTATTAGGCCTTTCAAGCAAGATAGTTGGAAATCTGAAAATAGAAAAGATTCCCTTCTAAATCAGAAAGCAGTATATCATGTGCCCAAATCAATGTGGCCGATTGCCATTTTTGTTCACTAAAAGAATATCTTCTCAAGAATTTACCCTTGTACGCAGCTGTGAAACATTGGTAAACCAGAATCCAACACCAAGAGCACGCATATCATTCCATGATGGATCAGTCGGAAGAAAAGAGTTCAACAAAGTTTCCTGACAATCAGAATGGAAAGCCAAGCTCATGGGCATACTGTCAACATTCAGCTCTTCTATGGATGCCGATTTACCAAAGCTTCGGGAAAAACATAACTGCTCAAACCTTAATAGAACCCAAAACCTTTATATAAACAAAGGAAAAACTGCATTAGGAATCACATTGATGAAGTGAGTTGTAAGAAATCAGTAGTAGGTTAAGGCTAGAAATTCCGTGACAAATACAACATTTTAAAGCCACAAATTAATCCCATATGCACATGTCCATGATAAGTCTCAATTGTACAGCATTCATGTCTTTTATCAGCATTTAAAAAATTGAATGTTATGCATAACAAAACTTCAGTAAGTGCCAATTCTTAATTTTACAAAAGGAAATTTAAACCCAAGAAATAAACAGACATTTACCACCAAAGAAGGCACTGTACACAACTAATCAATCAGTCAAACTCAGAAGTACCTTCGCCCACATTCGTCAAGATTTTCATAGGCTGATGCAGAGTGCTGAATTTCACCAAGCAGATCTATAATTGCAAGAAGTTGCAACTTGTCTAAATTGGTCAAAGCTGCCAAATTATAGAACTTCTCAACAGGCTCAACAAAGCCAACAAGCTCTGACGTTATTGAAGAGTAACTGGACATGCTACTTGAAGAATTGGAAGTTGAACTGTACAAAGCAAATTGCGAGAATAAAGCAGCTGATCTTTCATCAGCATTCCATTTAAATTCTTTATTAGTTGAATCTTTCAAAAGAAGTCCTTCAAAGTAATTTGACAAAAGAATCGATGGGATAATCTGACTGTGCTTCCCAGAGCCACATCTTCTCTCAGAAATGTTAGTATCACTAAGACAATCAACAAGGTGCCTGATCGACATATATGCACGTTTCCAGTTGCCTAAACATATTGAAGTTAATGCAGTTATCAAAATATGATAATTTTGGACTAAAATGAAAAGCAAAGAAAGTAGTAAAGCCCAAGAAACGTTACAATTCTAAAAGATCAATCAAGATACCAATCTTAAGTTACCAAAGGAGAAGATCAGCAAAACTTATTTGACTGAATCCACTTTATAAAATCCTATAATCATCATAAATTAAGCACCTGAATATATATTGACGAGGAGTGCCTTGGGGTGATAAACAGGTAATGTTTCCTTGAGCTTGTTCGCTATTTCTAAGATGCTCCAGCATCGATACATGGCACTTGAGCAATGGTTTTGTTGGGGCATAGTGATATGTAAGCTGTTTGTGGGCCAAATTTTCACAACTTTACTCTCTAAATGAGAAGCAGAGCTGCTTCCTGCAGGAAACTTATCAATTAATGATTCTTTTGAATCACCAACAACAATACCATGGTCTGTAAGTATGGAGGAAGGCATGTCCTTGTCTTCTGCAACTTCAGAAACTGCCATCACAAGCTTATTATGAATTTTGCCCTGCCGTTTATCATCACCAAGAGACAACCACTGACCAAGTACGCTGAAGTATCTGTCATGAACAACAACAGCAGTAGCCTGTGGCCCCCAAACGAAGTCACAAAAAGCAGGAACAGTTTGCTTGATTGCAATACAAGACCAAAAGTGCAGATTCAGTGCTTTTCTGTGGTTCAAGAAAATCTGAGCATTAGAACATTTCTGGGCATAGATCCGCAACTCATTTTGCAAGCAAACTCCAAGAACTAGCTGACCGTTACCTAAGGATAGCCATCTTAAACTGAGGACATCACCATTAATGGGCAAACTATCTTCTAAGACAAAGCTTCCAGCTCCCATAATGTTTACCGAGACATATATGTGCATGATGCTAGTCTCTTCTACATGGCTTTCTTTGCAGATAGTTGCTATCCTGTGGCCACTATCAGTCAAGCATATAGCAGAAATAGGGCCATGATGTGCAACAAACTCGCCCACCAGCTCCCATGGAATGTGAGGAGTTCTATGATTTGAATAGTTACTTTTCCACAATTTCAGACTACCATCACAGCTGCCCGTGGCCATGATATATGCAGGAACACAGGAACATGTATCTTTATGAAAGCCTAAGCTTTCTTCTTTAGGAATCAAATTCCCAGGACATACCACAGAAAAACTTGTAATCTGATCATGAGAGTGAGGTTCAGGTAATTGCGATGAGGAAGGATTAACACCAATACAGTACATCCTATGGGAAAAACTTTTTTCAAATCTCCACAAAAATGAAGTAGACTGACTTGTATCATCAAAATTACATATGCAGCATCTTTCTGACAAGTCAAAAGAATGTACAGTGACTTCCCATGAAAGAGCCCGAAATCCCTTCATCCATACCCCTAAAAGCAAAAACTTATTGAACTTAAAGGTCTTTTTACAAGTAGAAGGGAGAGGAATTGAAAAGATATTAGTAGGACCACCTTCATAAGGGCCATGACCGGTTACAGGTATAGTGCACAAGAACTCACATATTACATCCTTTTCCTGAATTTGAGAAACATCAACTATAAAGCAATCAATTCCTCCTTGATTTCCCAGAAGAAGTATGTGCTCTTCACCAAGTGTAGATGGTGCCCATTCCAAACTAGTATATAGGGAGCAGAAATTGTGAGTTACTAGTTTTCCACAAATTTGCCACGAGGGATCCATGGTTGGGAGGTGAAGATTGCAGCTTGAAATGGGGGAGAACAACCAAAATAGAAGCAAACCATTAGAATCTAAAGAAGCAGCAAATCCAATTTCATTAATTTGAGGATGCATTACAATTTGTAGAATTTTTCCAGTATGACCTATGCTTGAAACATCACTAATTGAACATGAAAAGTAATGCTCTAAGTTGGAGACCGCTGCATTTCTATGTGTCTTTATATGGAACATAGACCAGAAGAAGGAATTACAAGGCAATAGATGTATCAAAGAGCATATACTTGGTGGGCCAGACAACTGATTCCTTAATATAGTAGCCTTATTGAGAAGTAGCCAGTCCTTACAATTAGACAAGTTAGCTTTCTTAAAGTTGCCAGCTTCAAGGTCTTGCAATTCTTGTCTCCTCCATAGACTTACACGAGGGAATCTCATAGGAGAGATATCATCAAGACAGTGAACGACCCAAAAACTAATCAAAGTTCCAGGACCAAACGCAATCAACCACTCACACCTCCCAACCTTATCAAGCTCATTTTCTTCCCTCAAGAAGTCATAGCTGTCTTCTCCAGTACTACCTATGCCTCCAATTTCTGTTGCCCAATTCAAAAATACATCCTTGCCAAGGGTTCCATTCAGGGTTTGATTTATCTCAACAACAGCAGCAACACAAAATGACAGGGCCTTGAAACCACGATTTTCCCTACCCAACTTTCTAACCTTCCCGTTATCTACCTCAGTCCATAACCTAACACTTCCATCTAAACAACAAGTTAACAAAACGTGCCTAGTCAAAAAGTTCACATCTTGTTGCGATTTCCTCTCTGTTGAGGGCCTCCACTGGATCATTGACACAGGCATAGGATGAACCAGCTCAGTTTTCACAAATTCTGATATTTCATCACTATAACACAGTAACACAGATTTACTTGCATTACTAGATCCTATACAATTTAATTCATTACTATACGCTGCAGTAGCCGAAAGCCCTGCAATTGACAAAGTGGCAGAAACTAAATTTTGAGGCTCATCTCTTTTAAACTTCCAAGCTATTTCCCACGACCTGTTCTTCTTCCTCCACAAAACGACATCGATTCCACCAGCAATAATCCCATCACCAGAGCCTGACCATTTGATTGCTTCCACCTTCGTGGATTGAACAAGCAATGCATTCTGGCTCCAAGAAAAAGAGCCTGAATACATATGAGTAAAACAAAATCCAACTTTAAGATATTTAAATAACATTCAACATTTGAAACACAGCAAAGTTTCCAACGTCCAAAATTACCTTCCACGTCACTATAACATAACAAGAAGATACGGTTGTCGACCGCAGCCGCAAGTTCTCCTTCGGACGGCGTCACCGGAGACCAAGACACAGCGGAAACAGGCAAGGAAGGATTGGCGGAGAGCTCAAAGACTTGACGGAGGATTGGACCGATTAGGATTTCGCCAGATGAGAGAGGAGAGGGGAGTTGAGAGATCACCAAGACAGAGGAGGCACCATAAGCGACCCATGAATAACTTCTAAAGTCTGGCAACCAGTCGACGGTGGTAGACGAACGGGTCGGGCCGGGAGGGATGACGTCAGAACCGAGGAAAGTGAGAGGGAGATGATCGACGGGGTCCACGGCAGATGCCGGTTTAGTTTCCGGCATTCTTTATGGATTTTAGACGGTGAACGGCCGGAGAAATCAAAATTAGAGAGTGTGTGCCGTCAGCTGTGTTTCAGTGAAGATCTAGTCTCTTCATTTCTCTTTCTTAAGTTCCTTCTCCTCTTAGATCTTTCTTCAGTTGCTCTTTCGCACTAAACTGATTTTAGAGGTTAGTAAAAAGGTAAATAAGTAATAACGGTTGGGTCATAAATATAATTATGTTTTTTAATTTGTTTTTTTACCAAATTTAGTAAATTACAACTTTCTTTATCACTACTTGAACTTGAATTACGAAGCTCTATGAACAATACACGCAACCAAATCAGAAGGTATGACTGCAAAATTCAAGTTGTTTCTGTAAATTATGCATCGAGCGGAGAAATGGTAGAACTTGCAGAGAACAATGGCAAAGCACAAATTTTGATTAGAAGTTCAAGGATCGTCACTACATTAATCTTCTTCTCTGTTACAAGTAGAATTGTGTGTGTGTGTGTGTGAGCAATATTGTCTACACGTTCAGAAACCAAATTCTGGTAGATTTCCTAGATGTTTTCCACACTGGTTCTTCTCGTCATCAACATCTGGATCTGCTTCTTCACTCAAAGAGATCCATGCGACACGAATCAATCACAATACTCTGTTTCTTCAAACAATTCAGCTGAGCCATATCTACCTTTTATAGTTGCATGCTAGCCAATCCCATCACAACCCCAGAAGAGGCGGATTTACTCTCCCTATATCTTCCCCAACCAACCATCGTTCGTGTTTCGGCACCAGTAAGTACACATGGAAAGTTATAACGGCGCAATTTAGCGCGACGTTATCTCTTAAATCTACAGTACGCCTGCAGCTCATAAAGACGGACGATCTTACAAGAATTTCACCTGTGTTATCTGCATGCCAGAGGGCGTCAATCTGGATTTTTAGACCCCCAGTCCTAACACGAAATGGATCGCTCCAGTTGCTGCACATACCCGCCGCAAAACTGACAAGATCCGTTACCGCGACGGAGCGCTCTAGAATCGGGATCGCCTCATTGTACGGCTGCTAGCTCCTAGCCCGAAACGGAACATCGCTCGAGGGATATGTCGGTGGTGGACGTGGACGGTCTGGTTTGTGAGTCGAAGAAAAGACACGATGAAGTTAACGGCGAACGATAGTCCCGTGGAAGAGAGTTGTCATAATCAAGGCGTTGGGGTACTTTAACCTGATGACCAGCTTCAAAACGAAAAATGGAAGAAACAGAGACACAAAATCCATATCGGAACTCGCAATCGAGAACTCTACAAGAGCTTAAACTGATCTCTCTGAACTCGCAATCGAGAACTCTGCAATAGTTGAAACTGATCTATCTTAGGTTTTACGATCTCCACTAACGGTGGGTCAGGTCACGGTGGAATGTACCTACCAGTCCATATCTCCCAAGAAAATTACCGTTTTGCCACTACACAAAGTCTAAACGGGGCGTTTAGTGTTAAACCCTGCTTCTACCTATTTCTGCCATACTCTCCTTCGGCACAGCACTCCGTCGTCTCCAAGCCACTGTCAATTCCTCTGGTAAAATATTGTGTTTCATACCGTATTGTTTCAGATTTTTTAACGTTAAGGTAATGATTGATTTGGAGGGTATGAGCTGATTTCGCATATGCCTTCTCTAATCGTTGGAGTCTTTGTCGTGGTTTGTCTTTGAAAAAAGCTTCTTGCTTATACTGTAACTGATCTGCAGCTGCGGATTTCTGGATTGGGCTTTAACCTATTCTTGCCGATTGAAATGGGAACTGAAGAACCCAGAGATCCATTCAAAGGAGTTGACTGGAAAGCAATAGGTAGTGAACTACAGAACGACCCTAGTGCTGGGTCTAAACCAGTCGTAAAGAAGCGGCTTCCACGGAAAATTAGGCAAATTCCAGAGTGCTATTTCTTTCCTCGAATGTCTTGGCCCAAAACCATTGCTTACTGTGGGGCTTGCGCTGCAGCTGGAGTTGGTGCTGGGATGCTGATAGAGATTTGGATGAACAAGAAAGTTAAAGGTATTACTGCTTATCTTATGTTTGAATTGACATGATTCAATATGTTGAAGAAAGTTCATGATATGATAATGGCTCTCTGCGAGGAGTCGGTGTGATAGCTAGTTCCAGCGTAGGTATGGCTAACAGGTGCATGTTCTTGTGTTTCAGAGGATGGAGGCATTGTGTGGGAATTCGAGAAATAAATGTCCTGATGCATAATGACGAGAGATTGTTGATGAGTTGCTTTGCTCTTCAGTAATTGGCTGACATTAACCTTCTGGATCTAGGATGAGACTGAGGGAAATTAATATGAGAGAAGTGTAATGCTCCTGAACTATGCATTTCTCTGTAAACTTGCTAGTTCCTGTTCAGAAGCATGTTCTTGGTTTTGCTTTTAATAACAGGTTATCTCTGGTTCTTTGCGCCAAGTTTTCTGCTTGACCGTATCTTTCAATGTAATGCTCATACATTATTCGGTCAAGAACTCCATTCTTTCCCCAGACAGAGTAGGCTTTGATTTTTCCTAATAAGCTGGTCATAAAGAAGTACTGTACTTCTGACAATTAAGAAATAAACTTTAATTTGAATGGAATTTAGATCGGATTTGTGTTTTAAGAAAAAAAAATTGGGTTTCAGACTCAAGGAGTTGATCGTATCTGATCCGAACCCAAAGTTTTGCCTGAGCCTGAGACCTAACTCCGGAGTTGTGCCCAGCCCTTTGGCAAGCTTACTGGTTACAGTGCTGCTCTTAACAACCATGGATGCTTCCTTCTGTTGCTCTTGGATGAAATCAGTAGAAATCCCCTTAATAGGATTTAACGTTGCGTATGGTTGCTGTTTCCGGTAGCTGAAGACAGGACGAAACAGAAATTTAGAGACGGAACGGAACAGAAACTGGAGATAGTGAGATGTTTGGTTATGGTGGACAGAACAGAGAAAACTGTCTCTGTCTCAAGGACAAAATGTGTTTGATTACAGGGGACAGAACGAAAAAATAGTACAAATGACGAATATGCCCCTGATCCTTAATATGATTAGTAATATGTAATCCATACTTTTATTATGAATGACTTGTATTAGTTAAAAAATTAACAAATAATAATAACAACAATTATTTAAAAGGTAAAAAGGATAGAGATAAGATATTGTGAATTCTGGGTATACTGACTGGGAGATAAAAAGAGTCTTGCGCATCCGGGGAATCGAACCCCGGTCAGTACCGTGGGAGGGTACTATGATACCACTACACTAGATGCGCTTGCTTGTGTAAGTGGTTGCCACAACCTTTACATAGTTAAAAGAAAGCAGTCTAGTTTCACGAGAAGGACAATGCCAAATTTCATTACTAGAGCCTCTTGCCTAATCAAAGATGATGCGATTGGTTGAGTTTGGGACGAAGATGATAACTTTTTACTAATCGTCACGTCCACAATGTCGCTTTATCTGCCTCAGAAGTTTAATAGACTTGCGTTAGGTAACATGTCTATTTACTAACTTCTTACAAAAATAAATAAAACCTCTTTTCAACTCCTCCAAACCTAATACTTCAGGATTTACTAATTGCTAGGCAGCCCTCGATTACTTTTCTGTATTAGTTGACGTAATATGTTTCAGAGTCTTGACCGTTCAATAAAGTTTTATCTAAGAGATTTTATATACTAATTCATTGATGTGATGCTTTATGTTTTTCTCTTTATATATATATATATATAACTTTATTAAATTGTCAACTTATTGTATCTTCAATTAATAGTATTTCATCTTATGATTTGGGTTGAGCTAATTTTTTCCCACCTCACCCAAAATTAAAAATATATCGTTTGACTGGAATCTAAATTTTATCTAAAATTCGATAAATTTGTACTTAAATATTGATTTTGAACCAAATTAAATCAATTCTAAATTATCACCCCTTATCTACATAAAGGGTAAAAAAAACACCTTATATACTCAAGAAAATTTTGGAAAAACCCCTTGTAGTTTTTAGAATTCTCGGAAAGTCCCTATTGTTTCATATTCACCATAAAGTTGTGATGTGGCAACGTTAAGCCACGTGGTCCTATTAGAACATGTTAAAGTGACCTAACACATACCAAATGTACTAATTGATTAACCCAAAAACTTGACCCACCATAACTGACTCGACTTAACTTGCTTAACTTATTTTTCCAACCTACTCATCTGTGTCCCCAAATCAATCCCCCCAAATCCATAAACTAAACGTACGAACGAACAATCCCAGGCATTCGGGCAATAGCAGGGGGCATAGGTGGAAGAGACAACAATGCAAGCGGTAGTGGCGGAGATGATAGACGATGTCAAATACGACTGGTAGTAGGTCATTTAATAGTTTGGTTAATTTTATTGTGAGTGTATTTACAGGGGAAGGGCTTAATCATTTTTTTTAGTTATTTTGAAAATATGGGTATGTCTATGAACTTGCAGAATCATTTGATAAGGCAAAAGGGTTGTTGATGTGGTTGCAGAAGAAAGATTTGATGTAAGGCCCCAACATGCATCCTATAAGCATTATAGCATGTTTAGGGTGTATTAAAAAGTAAACATAAAGAATTAAGTGCATTTAATGATAGTAAGGAGCATAATGGTAATTAATTTTAAAGATATGGGTAAATTGGTAATTTAATCATTTTGGCATGGACACGCATAATTATATGTGAAATATGGATCAAAATAAAATCAATTGATGATATTATATGCCAATGTGAGAACTAAAGGAAGAAGAATGATCAAATGTGAAGTTAGCCTAAAGTCAACACATAGTCCAATAAGATTGAAGCATGTGTGTGATTCTAGAAATTGCATAGAATGGGTATAGAAGAGAGGAGAGAGGGACAATGTATTTTGGGTTTTTAATTCCAGATTTTTCTCTTCTCATTTCCTCTCTATTTCATCTTCTTAATCCCATCATTTTGCATATATAAGGAACCAAGCTAATTCTAAGTGAAAATCAAGGTAAAAGTTAGTGGTTTTTCTCCTCATCTTTATCTTTTCTTGCTTTGCTTATGAAGAGCTAGAATTATAAGGTTCGAATTGGGATTCAGATTTGTATTTTTGGTGTTTCTAGTTGTTGAATCAAACAAAGCTAAAAGGGAAGAGAAGGAAAAGTACTAAAAGATTTAGTTGACCAATTTTAAGGTTTGAGACTACACTTAGTGTAATTTATGTTTTTGCATGTTTGAATGTGTATATAGATTAATTTGGACATAAAATGGTTGCTGGAATCGTGTATTGGTGTTGCTTTGTATGGAATTGGTTAAATATGACAAGAGAGTAAAGTTTAGTGGAATTATGTCTAAGGTTCTCTTGAACTAGTCTCGTTGTTTTGGTCATAACTCGACCTAATGACTTCAAAATTGGGTGATTCTAATTGAAGATGAAACTTAAGACATAGCACTTAAAATATCTAGAAGAGACTCGACCCTAATTCTAGCTGCATGAGATTGGAAATTAAGATTGAAAATGGTGACATGATGCTACTCCTGTTTTAGAGCAGCTTGTTATGTTTGTTGCATATCTCATGATTTAAAAGTCCAAATGGCCTAATTTTGTATATGAAAATTAGAGATATAGGGCAAATGTCTAATGACTTCAAAGCCTAATTTGAACTTTTTCTATATAAAAATTACGGAACAAGTGGAGGTATGAATTCTAGATAAGGGACACGACGGGTAGGAAATCCTCTCGGTCATGTGATTTGCTTTTGTACATAATTGTTTGCCCATTTTTAAACCCACACTTTTGCTCCTTGATTCCTCACCCTATGTCTATCCCAAATTGCATTGTTTTGAGTTTTTCGCTTTTGATTTTAACCTTGTCATATTTCTATGAAACTTTACAAATATTTAGAAATAAATAAAATATGACTTATCATATGTGAATTGGGTGATTAAACATTGAAATTTAAGATTGAACATAAATCATGCTAAAGGAAATTTACATGTACATAGATTATTTATATGCATATTTATTGCTTATATGTATATGACTATACAATTTTACGTACTAATTTTATGAATATAATTAAGTACAATTTAGCATGATTTATATTTAAATGATGTATTGGAATTTATATACTGGGATTATGTGAATGTACATAGAGAAACATGATTAAACAAAACATATACGAAAATAAATCATACAAGTACATGTGATTTGTATATTGTTCTAATGGTGGTAAGTTATGACTTGCATGTATGAACTTAAATACAGAATTGATTATTTCAAATAAATATCATATGATTTGTCAATATATTAATTACGAAATTCGCAAATGATTAAACGAAAATGTTATAATGCCTGCTTTATTGCCTTAATGGTGGACAACTAACCATGCCTATAGAGTTACAATGCAACTGCTACAGTTTGACATCAATAGTGTCTTCATTTCGAGACTATAATGTCTTGATAATTTGATACCTTCAGGTATTTATAATTTGTTATCTACAGGTAACTATAGTTTGATATCTTCGAGTATCTCTAGTTTAATACTTTTGGGTAATTATAGTTTGATATCTTCTTATATCTAGAGCTCCCATTATCCACACCCATAGGAATGTGCAGACCTAACATTGAAAGTAAATTAAACAGTTATAAATAAGAGATACATCGTGACAACATGAATAATTTGTATTGATAAGCATTGAATATCAATATTTGGCTTATAAATGTGAATTTATGGCATATGAATAATATATTGAAGCATATTTACATTATGTACCTAGATTAATTATGTCATCACTATTTATGTAAGTTTATGATATTCATGAATGTGTGTGCTTGGCAGATAACTGCTGTTAGTGGTCATTCAAACTAAGTGTTTCTCTACTAAGCTTTCAAGCTTAACACAAGTGTTAATCCGTATAGGTCCAAGTAATAAGAGTGAAGTACAAAGAACATCTACAGAGACCAAAGCTAACCATTAGAAGTAAATGTACTTTTGGAATGTATCTTTTTGGTTAAAGATGATTGTATATGTAATGAAAGAAATTGTAATTTCTCAACAGTTTATAACTACGAATTTAAGTTATATGTAATATTTCTTTTAGATTATCATATAAATGTAAAGATGTAATACTACTCTTAAATGATAATGTTAAGTGATATAAAATTTTGTAATATGTATATCTATAGCATTGAATAAACAAATGTGTAGTAACAATCCCTACGAATGAATATAAAAGCATATCATGAATGTATGTAGAATAATTTGGTTGGCATGCATATGGGTAGTTGTAAGTTCCATAGGGGGTGTTATATTTGCCACCTGATGTTTATAGTTATGGTACTTTGATTAATGGAATGGTGAAAAGTGGGTGTATGGTGAATGCAATTGAGGTGTTTGATGAAATGTTAGTGAAAGGTGTGGTTCTTGATGTAGCATGTTATATTGTGATAGGCCAAAAGTGTATTTTGAAGTAGTATTTTAAACCATAACATTTACTTCAAAATACAAGGTAAACTCCAACGTTTTGGGAGTGTTCAATTTAAACCTCAATATTTAGAAAATGTTTGAAATAGACCCTATGATGAAGGAAAATTTAACGGGAGTTACACTCCATTAGTTAGATGCCACGTCATGTAAGATGTAACTTTTAAAAAAATTTTGTGTACAATAGTGGGACCCAACTATTACTGACATGGCTAGGAACCCACATTTTCAAAACACACTATTTCTCCTTCACAAAATAGCCCAAAATTCCTGAACCCCTAACTCTCCCACTTTGTTCAATGTTTGTAGAAATCCCGAAATTGTAGAAATCTCGTATGCTCTTTCAAAAGTTCAATCGCAGCAACACGTTTAAGTCGCCTCCCACATACGTTTGTTGGATTTATGGGAAACAACATAGGGATAAAATCACTCCTCATGCTCTTAATCACATTGCACGTTACGTCTCCTCCTGCACACTTGACAAAATTTTATCTTTCTTTAGTGTCCTACTCATTTAGGTATTTGTTCTTAGTTTCACGACATCTACTTCCTTCATTGCTTTTGAGAATTTATATTGGTGGATTAATTAGGTTTATGTGAAGATTTGTTATATTCTTGAACTTCATCACTCAATTCTATTTTTCTGCGAATTACATTGAGTTAGGTTATATGGCTTTTGTGTTTTTGCTCTTACTTTCTTTTCTTATGTCTTCCATTGTTGTGTTATATAGCCAAGACTCATTATTTAGTCAATTCACTTAAACTTGTTTGCAATTAAACTAGAAACAAAATTAAAAGGTATTGACAAGTGGATCTATAATAAGAATTTGTTCAAGTGTCCAAAATTAAGCAATCATATACCTTTCAAATTCATTAAAGGTATATGCTTTAGATGTACTCCACACTATATTCTATAACCTTTGTAATCTTAGATTTGGCTTGAAGGTTAGCATAGGTATGTCTTACACAATATCTATGTTCACACTAGCCATATCAACATTGAACACACCTTCCAAACCCTGTTTCAATTAATCAACATGGTATGTTAACTATAAAGAATGTTTATAAGATAAAAAGAAAACCAAATAACACAATTTTACCTTTTGTTGAATGAAAATGAAACCCCAATTGTGGTCTTAATAGTGTCTAATGTGTTCATGTCTTCTAGTAAGCATTCAAGAAACCATTTCCATGATACTTGATTCTTGATTCT
>JAOQMR010000009.1:19728751-19744485 GCA_027563865.1 Erythroxylum pelleterianum | reverse complement strand
CACAATATATTAATTATTATATAATTTTAAACCATATAAAATATAAATAAAAATATATCTAACCAAATCTTTTATATTAATTATAACATAAGTAAAACTAACATCAAAAATAAATATTAAAACATATAAAAAGCCAAATAATATTATATAAATCTCAAAATAAATATTTAAGTTGAGTAAATAGTTAAATATATAATAAATTATACATTTATTGTGGGTATTGTGGGAATTATATGTAAAATATAAGAGAAAAAGGGACTAAAAAAATAAGCTCATTAATCGATCTGAAAAATCTGCTTAGAAAAGCCATTTGAGAGGTTTTTTCAAGAAGCTTCAAATCTAAGCTTGTTAAAAAGTTGTATTTGAGCTGCCAAAAAAGTCATATCTATTAAAGGATTACTTTTTTATTTTACAACTGAACACTCATTTTTCTTAAAAAAGACTTTTGTGGTAGAACAAAATACTTATTAACCTCCCAAAAGTTCATCTAAATAAGACTAAGGAACTTCTGTTTCGCGTTACAGCCTGTTTGTAACCATAAGAATTGAATTCAATTACAACATTGAATTCAATTCAACTGTTTGGAACAGGAAAACAAAGATGAATTTAATTCAGATATGTAATTGAAACCCACTACTCTTTATAAATTCAATTCAACTACAAACCCTTGTGAATTGAATTACAAACGCCTGCAACTCTCATTTTTAAACGTTGAAAATGAGTCTTCCAATAATACCCACGCAATAACCCTATTATCTCTTCAACTGCAGCCACTCTTCTCCCATCTCACTACTCTTCAACACAACCACTCTTTAATTCCCGTCTCACTACTCTTCAATGCAGCCACTCCTCAATGTAGCCACCCTCCCACCAAGAAGAACAACAACACCTTCTCTTCAGCACCTCCAACTGGTTTGTGTTAATTTTGTATTCTGTGGAATGGGTTTATGGGGGAAATTAGGTTGCGGGTTTTTGAATGGAGTGGTTGGAGTTCATTTTTGAAGGGAGTGAATTACACTTGACAGATTCTTGACTTGATATTGTTCTCGATGACAGCTGATTCCTTAATATAGCTGCTTCAAACACCACTTTTATGTTTTATGCTACTTTCAGATGATCCCTTTCCTTTTGAAGAATTTCATACTAGGTAAGTAGGACAATCAACTCCTCTCAACTGAAGCACACAATAGGAAATTAATACACATGTCTGAGCAGCCAACTTGAAAATTGTGATTTATTTGTTGTTAGAAATTTCTCTTTCTTTTGCTTATTTATATGTTTGAGAATTAGAAATTGAGCTATCAATAAGGAGCATCGCACATATCAGTTGAAGCTCACTTTTTACAGTAGAATTTATATTAAAACACAGCCATTATTTTTTTGTACAATAAAGTTACATTGGTGAACCTTTTCATTAAAACCAAGCAGGAACATGATGTCTCGGAGATTCTCGTGCTCTTACTGTTTCATTCTCTTGTTCGTTTGCTCAATCTCGTATAAATGCTAGGAGTTGCTACAGTTTATATTATATGCTTATGAAATGATTTGTATCCTTGCTAGAGTTAACAAGTTGATTTGTAATGTAGTGAGACTTATTGGTTTCATTGAAAATTTGAAGCTGTCATCTTCCCTTTCTTTCTTTTTGAAGGTGTGAATGTGTCATAGAAGTACGAACTGATATGTCAATATTTTTTTTCTACTTGTTTTATGACAATAAATAAAATTTAAATGCAGGCGATATGAGAGAATTTGAAAGAAATGCTCTACTTGCTATGGTAGCTTATGCGGGTTATTTGGTTTGCTTGAGACATATATATCAATATATGTCTCAAGCTAATAGACAACTAGTGCATCCAAAAAGAGGTCATAGAGAAATTGTACGTGAAGAATTACTAGCTGCAATAGAGATACATTAAAATGCACGTAGCATTTTACACATGAGTTATGATGCATTTATTCCCTTATGTTCAATTTTTCGTGGGAGGGGACTGTTAAGAGATAACCAATATAGTTTGGTTAAGGAACAAGTTGGAACATTTTTAAATATTTTAAGTGGTAGAGCTAGCACTCGTTTACAAAGTTTCTTTTTCCGACGATCTACTGAAACAATTAGTCGTCACTTCCACCAAGTACTCGAAGCAATAATTACCCTTGAGGATTAATTTTTGGTTCAACCAAATGGTTTGGTTGTCCCTCCCGAAATAATCAATAGTAGAGGAAGATTTTATCCATATTTTCAGGTATTTTTTAAAACAATTTATATACAAAAACATACTTTTTATATTAATAAAAAAATTCTAATACATTTTATGAACTTTTTAGAATTGTATTGGTGCTCTTGATGGAACACATATCAAAGTAAAAGTTTCAAAGGAAAATATATCAAGGTACAGAGGAAGGAAGAGTTATCCTACAATAAATGTCTTGCTTTCAAAGGAAAATATATCAAGGTATAGAGGAAGGAAAAGTTATCCTACAATAAATGTCTTGGTTGCATGCACTTTTGACTTGAAATTTACATATGTCTTACCTGGATGGGAAGGTTCAACCTCAAATTCAAGAATTTTAGATAATGCATTAGCTAGAGAAGATAAGCTCATTGTTCCTCAAGGTATCTTTTAGTTGAAGATTATTAAATTCTATATTATATACAAAAAGTGTTATTGTCAATAAGCATCTAGTAAATGGTTTTATTTTTATTTATAGGTAAATTCTATTTAGTTGATGCTGGATATATGTTGAGGTCCGGATTTATAGCTCCTTATAGAAGCACTCGATATCATTTAAAAGGGTATTATCGGCAGACTCCAACTAATGCAAAAGAGTTATTCAACTTGAGACATGCTTCATTACGTAATGCAATTGAAAGGGCATTTGGTGTTTTGAAGTGTAGATTTCCCATTTTATCCGAGATGTCAAGATATGACGTGAACACATTATCTGAAATTATGTTAGCTTGTTGTATTTTACATAACTTTTTGATGCAATATGATCCGGATGAAAAACTTGTTGCAAGAGTTGATAGAGAGCTATTGAATAGTGATCATGAGGATGATAATGTCTTTGGAGGAATTGCTAGGAATGAAGATAGTAGAATAGGAGAAATAATAAGAAATAGTATAGCTGCGCATATGTGGAATGATTACATTTGTCAATATTGATTTGTTGAAATTTTTGTCATTACATTATGTAACTTTGTTTATGTTTTTTTTTCTCATTTTGTTACTACCACTTGTAAACATGATTGTTCGTCCTTTGAATGTAATTTTCTTTAACAATTTTATCCTTGTTTATGTTGTTGAGAAAAGTAAGAGTTAATAACAGTATATAAGATGGTTTGTTTTGGATTGTGTTTGGAAAAAATAGGTGACACGATGGATGTAGAGGTGAATTATGATGAAAAAAAAGCTTATTGATATTTGAGGTGGAATTATGAAATGGATAAGTGCATGCTTCAAGTTCTTAGGGAGCAAAAAAATAAAGGTCAAAAGGAGGATAGAAATCTTAGTGCTAGTGCATATAAAGAGGTAATAAAAGAAATTAATGAAAAGTTTGGGGTTAAGATTAATCGGAGCAAAATTGTAAATCGGTTGAGAACTTTAAGGGAAGAAATGCATTTGGCAATATGTCTTGATGGCAAAAGTGAAATTGGATGGAATGATGTTACCAAGACATTTGAAGCTATTCCAAAGGTGTGGCAAAGTTTGATACAGGTATTTTATTTAATACTTATATAGTTAATTTTTTTATATTTGTATTTTTTTATGCATGAAGTTTGTTGACAAAGTTTCTTGTATTTTGATTGATAGGTTAACGAAAAGGTGAAACATATTTAAGCGAAGCCTTTACCTAATTTGGACCTTGTTCGCGAGATCTATGAGAAAGATAGAGCTACCAGATCTGAAGCTGAAAGTGCAAAGGAGAAGGTTCAAAGATGGGAAAAGGAAAGGTGGGATATGAATATTAAGGACATTGATAATATGCAAGCAAATAATGAGGTTCATTTAGAGAGTTTTTATCCATTTGAGAGCGAGAGTACTCCAACAACACCAACAAATCAAGCTCCCTCATCATTAACTCCTTCAATGTCAAAGCCATCCTACACGGGTAAGAAAAGAAAAGATCAAATTTCTTTGGAATTACAAGTTATGTCCAATGCAATGAAAGAAATGCACAAGCTATTGTAGCCACAAACCCTCGTGTTAGAAAAGAGGAGGAAATATTTGACGCAATGAAAGAATTAGGATTGGAATGACTTGTTCTCTTGGATACAGTTGAATGGCTTGTAGAGCATCCTAACTTTATTGGTGTGTTTTTGCATGTCCAATTGAGCTACGTTTAGATTGGTCGTCTAGGAAGATGGGTTGGTATTAGGTTTTTATAGCTTGCACTATTTAAGTGTGGAACTTTATGGATGATGTAACTTGCTCTATACAAGCATGAATGTTTTTCTATTTAATTTTTTGATGTAATGATCTTATGTCTCCTTATCACAGGAAGACATGTTAAACTTGTTATGATATTATGTAATTTGGAGTGAAATTTCAAATTTTGATAATGCCTTGTAGAAGAATTACTGCTCGTTTGTAACATCCCGTCCCCATATTAAGAGTTAGAACCCAAAAGTATGGTACATGTGAGATCAATAAGAGATTAAGAAAAATGCATTTTTTTCACTCATGCATATTGTTAGCATACACACATGTAAATTTGAATATTTCGCACACATGTACAAAAAGGTTGAAATGTAGAGAATGGTGAAATGCATAACATGGAGAGTTGAATAACTGATATATGGTTTTTGATAATTTTGAGATTTTTGAGTAAACTTGGATAATTAGGGGTACTGTGAATGTGTTGTGGATGAGTTTAATGGAAATAGAGTAGAAAAAAGTAAAAATGAAAGTTGAGGTATAGGATTTAGTGGAAGAAGAAGAAGCACAGTGAATGAAAAAGAGAAGTTAGTATTGATCTGAAACTTCCTTGATTAAACTGTATTGATCTAGGATGATTTTGACAAAATTAGTTTCATAAAATTGTAAATCTTTCTTTTAACTTTTCATTGATATAAAGTTTGAAATTTTTGGAGTTCTAGATCAAAAGTTATGGAGGTTTAGAGAAGGGAAGCGCGATTGGGGAAAGTCGCGATCGTGCATTTGCGATTTTTTAAAGGAAAATCGCGATCGTGCACTTTCCGATTTTTATGGGAAAATTGTGCACGATCGCAACCTTGAAAGTTTAAGGCTGATGAACATCATTTGGTTTTTAGGCTATATCTTCTTCGTCCAACCTCTAAATGACTTGAGACTTGAACCATTGGACTCATAAGACATTGTTCTACCTCTCCACCAAAATTCATAGCCATCTAAAATAAATTGAGAGAGATTAAATGTAAAAAGTGGGACGGGTGGAGTGATTGTCATTTGCAATCAATTTTTCCTTTTCATTTTAATAGTGAACTTTTTTGATGACATCACTTATAATGAAATTGATGTTTATAACTTGCTCTATGTAAGTGTGAATGTTTATTATTTAATAAGATTATTTTTTTAGTCAAGAGTAAAAATGTCACATGAAATAATTGAATTCATTTTGATTGTGTTCCAAACAGTATAATTCAATTCAATTCTAATATTATTGGGTTTGCTCTAAACAGTGTAAATTGAATTTAATTCAATCTAATTAATGTAATTGAATCCAATTCGTTAATAAATTCAATTTGAAAGTTTCCAAATACCTCGTCAATCATGTAGAATTTTCTGCTTTTCTGCTTTCAGGCTATAGGAAAACAAGCTACGGATATATTACCTAGAAGCTTTTAATTGGTCAATTTAGGTTAGTTATCACATAGCATTTGGATTTTAGTTTAAACTAATTAAAAGGTCAACTCTTCATAGGACTTATAGGCCACTCTGACTCACTCAAACCGTTGTAAAATTATGTTTTAGTTAAATTGATTTAAATTAATTATTTCTGCTCGTTGCACAGAAAGTTGAGCATGAAATCATCATATCCTAATAATATATACACAGAGTAAGAACTCTGAAGCTTCAAATGGATTGATATAGAGTAATCCATATATAATTCAGACATTGTAGACTTTTTAGAATACAGAAAAAGCTCGATGATGATGGCCTGTCTGTGTGGACTCTGGGGAAGTGTTTATTTAAGTTGGGATACTGTTATGTAGGTCATGTTTGAAGCGTAAACCTGAACTGAACACTTCATGCCATTGGACACAGACCATCTTGGACCTTGAAGGTTCACTCACTCCATTACTACTTGTGCAGTTCCTTCAGATAACTTCATCTTCTCTTCTACTAACTTAACATGGCATATCAACCCACTTCTTTCCTTTCCTGGTTACGTTTGTTCTTCTTGGCTTGTTTCTACTCTCTCCATGCCACTGCACAATGGCCTGGAAGCGGATCAACTCGGTTTTATGACTTCAAGGTTTTCATTTTCTACTCTTCTGTCAAACTGTTTGTATTTATTGACTTCGCTGATCAGTTGTTAATGGTGATGACTGTAAGTTACAGATACAAAGCAAGTGGGTTTACAAACTATGCAACTCCAGGCAAATCGTGGTGGTCAACGATATGTATCCGGGACCCGTCGTCTATGCTCAAGAAGGCGACAGAATAATCGTTCAAGTTACTAACGAGTCACCCCACAATGCCACTATTCACTGGTATGTGCAGAGAAACTTGAAAGTTGACATTTCTGTGGCAATATATGACATCGGAATCAAATACACCCCTAACTTTCTTAAGCATTAAAAGGAATAGGTATCTTTACCCTATAATTGTATGGTATTACGGTTGGCTGTTTCAGGCACGGTGTGAGGCAAATACTTTCATGTTGGTTCGATGGACCAGCATACGTAACCCAGTGCCCGATTCAACCTGGTCAAAGTTTCACGTACGAGTTCACCATGGTGAACCAGAGGGGCACCTTCTTTTGGCATGCTCATGTTTCATGGCTTAGAGCCACCGTGTACGGTGCTCTTATTGTGTACCCAACGACAGGAGTCCCATACCCATTTCAGTTCCCTTGCGAGGAGCACATCGTAATCCTAGGTATCCTAAACTCGTTGAGTTGAAGTCTTAAATCATTTCAGTTTTGTGAAACTTAATGAACTATTTCAGGGGAGTACTGGAACCAAGATGCTGTACAGCTTCAGCAACAAGTCATAGCTAGCGGAGGAGGTCCTCCTCCTGCTGATGCATTTACGATCAACGGTCACCCTGGCCCAAACTACATTTGCTCCGCCGAAGGTGAGAAATTCCGATTTTTTTATTAATTCAGTTGAATTTATTTTACATGAAACACAAATAATCTATATGTCAGACTCAAAACTAAATGGTAAGTTTGATTTAAATTCAAAAGATCCAAAATATTTCAATACTTGAGTATATTTTAGAGAGTTCATGCATGAGCATGTATAGATGTGTGGCTCGATGGTTGAGAGCAAGACTTGGCTTCGGTTAGATCTTAGGTTCAATTCCATGCTAGCTCTTTTTGTAAGAGCCTAGGGCAGCTAAGGTTTTATTTATAAGTGGAGAACTAGTTGAGCCTTCGATGATAAGGTGTGCCCGCTTGGTCCGCCTACGGGGTTTTCTCGAATAAAAAAAATGTATAGAGGTGGTAATGGACCGACCCAAAATAAGCTAAACTGATACGTCAGTTTGACTAATTTTTTAAAATACTTTTTTTAAATTAAAATTATAAATTGTTTTTTTAATTAAGTTCGGGCTGGGCAGACTTATCCGAGACCTAACTCTTCTAGAAAAGTTAAACCTCAAATTAATCTAGGCCTAATTTAGTCCATGAACGGTCTATTAAAAATACCTAATCGTTTTGCTTAGAAAAGTTGGACTTCAGATTGGTCTAGGCCTAATTTAGTCCATGAATTGGTCTATTAAAAATATTTAAATTTACGCCTATAGGCTTATTCATTGTCATCTCTAAATTTGTATAAATTTTCAGTACATGTTTTATATAGCAAGTTAGGTCAGCAACGTTACAAATATATTAACTTTAGGCTAAATTTGAAAAAAAAATAAAAATTTTAGTATTTTATTTTAATTTTAATTTAAAATTATAAAATTAAGTACGGGCTGAAATATTTTTTAAAAATAAATCCTTGAAATAATAATAATTTATTATGTCTATGTTTCGCACGAATTTCAGATTTTTACAAGATAGACGTAGTCCCAGGGAAAACCTACTTGCTGAGGTTGATACACGCAGGCTTAAACACGGAGCACTTCTTTACAATTGCTAACCACAAATTAACAATCGTCGAAGCTGACGCTGGCTATACTAAACCACTTACCGCTGACCATGTCATGCTCGGACCCGGACAGACCATGAACGTTCTTGTCACCGCCGATCAACCAGTCGGAAAATACTCCATGGCCATGGGACCTTACATGTCAGCTCAGGGTCTACCATTCCAGAGTATCTCATCCATTGGCTACTTTCAGTATTTAGGTATTATGCCTAATAGCTTATCATCCCCAGCTCGATTGCCTAGCTTTAACGATAATTTGGCTGTTCAGACAGTCATGAGTGGCCTGAAAGGCCTGAACACTACTTCTGACGTTCCAAGAGAGATCGACACCAACCTGTTCGTCACCATTGGACTGAATGTGAATAAGTGTCAGTCCAGAACACCACAGCAGAACTGTCAGGGACGTAATAACGGGACGTTCGCTGCTTCCATGAACAATTTCAGCTTCGTGAAACCTACAGTTTCAGTGTTGGAAGCTTACTATAAGGGACTCAATGGTTATTTCACTGAAGATTTCCCTGAAGCTCCTCTAAGGTTCTATGACTTCGTCAATGGAGCACCTAACAATGCCCCTTTTGATACAAACTCAATGCAGGGGACAAGGACCAAGGTGGTTGCGTATGGTTCGAGGGTTCAAATAATTTTGCAGAACACTGGAACTGTCACCACTGACAACCACCCCATTCATCTTCATGGTTACAGCTTCTACGTTGTTGGTTTTGGTAACGGTAATTATAACCCTCAATCAGCACAGTTCAATCTAGTAGACCCTCCAAAAATGAACACAATTGCAGTTACGGTCGGTGGATGGGCGGCTATTCGATTCGTTGCCGACAACCCAGGTAAGGATCTTGTTCCAAAAACAAACTCAGGTCAATGAAATACTACATAATGGTTTAGTAGGCTATGTACTGCTTTTAAGTAAATTCATTTGATATGCATAGGGGTCTGGTTCTTGCATTGTCACTTTGATATACACCAATCATGGGGATTAGCAACGGCGCTGATAGTGAAGAACGGTGTGGGACAGCTGGAGACACTGCCTCATCCTCCTGCAGACCTGCCTCACTGCTGATTGAACAATTTGTGGGTGTAAAAAACTGAAGATCGAAATAGTTAATAAAAAGGGATGAAACAGTTTAATTTAATATTGGTTCAGTAAACTAGAAAGTAACTAACTTCAAACATCACCAGAGTCCAAGTTCAGGCCAAATCTTATAGTAGGATCATCAGATTATTGCTGAGACATTAATTGCCTCCTAAGCCTATGATTCCCTGTCGGCTAAGTTCCGACCCATAGAAAAGGCGCATTTGATCTGGACAGAGTCTCAGAAAGGTTCGAAGAAATAGACATGCCTGTACGATAAGATTTGGCTCTTTGCTAATCTGCAAACTTTCAGAGGGGGAGAAAAGAGAAGATAATACATAGTGTCTATTCCATTTTTCTCTTTTGACCTAAGCCATTAGCCATGTGATTGACAGGGATGAGTAATAAAAAATCAATGACAAAAGAATGAAGTTACAGAGAAAAGAAAAGAATCCATGAAAGGTTATGCAATTTGGTACATAACTAAGACCGCTAACAAAGGATTGGTAGTAATATAGTACAATATTAGGTCTAATCAGGGAAGCAGCACCCAGAAACTCTGTTTCTAAGCAGGAGCCAGAAACTCTATAATGGAATAGAAAACGAATATAAGTTTGATATATTCAGCAACAAAGTGTTGAACAAATTTTGGAACTTGTGTATCTATCCATATTAAAAATGTGGAAACAAAGAAAAGCCATCCAGTCCTTCCCTTCATCGCAAAAGTACATTTCATGATCATTCACCGGGAAAAGCAATCAGAATACCTCTCTGATCCTTAATCATGATCGACGGTCCAAAAAGATTAATACTTCTGATAAACATCACCATGTTTTTAGCTTGACTGGTCTGTTACAACTCCCCACCCTCCGTTTCCCCATTATTGTCTAGTGGTCAAGTCCTTATATGACCAAAAAAGAATGTATGTTAACTCCTGTAGGGTGCGCTCAAGGATTAATCCTCTCTTCATACCAATGCATTTCTCCATCAGCACTTTGTTTCAAGGCAAACATTATCCTCTTGTCAGCCTTCAAGTTCAAGTAATCAACCTGGAAATTGAATGTTTCAATGAAGTCAGAAGAAAAAGAGATGAAATATGATAAAGACATGTTGTCTGAGTTTAAACCAACCTGATCTGGATCTAAAAGCAATAGACAAAATGTTGCCACTGGACCTGATGAAGGATCAAGAGTGAGTTCATGTGTCGATTTGTCACTTAGACAAGGGAGACCTGGATTAGGCCCCACGTACTGCAGTCTTGATCTTACAGAACTAGCAAACCAAGATTTCTCTCTTTGCTACGTAATTGATGACAAAAGTTCAGAAAAAAAATAGACCAAGTTCCAGATGAGTTAAGACAGGTAAAAACTGGCAACCAAAGCAGGAAATCCCTCTACATTATCCTAAACAATCAAAACCAAGGTGGGATTGGGACCCCGATGTCTAGAATATACAGAAGATATGATCTTTAATGGACTACCAAGATAGGATCAGAGGGCTATTAATTTACTGTTCTCTCATTTTTCTCTTAGTAATCAGGATAGATAGACATTTAGAAACCGGCATATATGTAATAGCAATTCCTTTAATCAGCATCTAAGCTTCAACAAAAGTTCTTTAGAAAAATCATACTACTACTCTTCTACAGTATAGTTGTATCAGAACTACTCCCTCATAAATTTGGACGAATCACTGATCAAGGTAGTCGCAGATACCTGAAGATTGGCAGGATCAGAGTTCGAAGAATCAATAACATCAACTTTTCCAGTGATCCGGAATTGCTCCCAAGAATCAGTGAAATACCAACATATCTTCAACAAAGTGAAATTACGTTTCAACTCAAACATATAATGACAGAAACAACCAAATTCTGAAATACGCTCCACCATGTAAACGAAATCCACCACAGCAACTATCATATGAAAGGTACTAAATAAAATTGTTGGCATGTGCATTTCACCTCAGCAAATGGACAATGCTTTAGCTCATCAATCTGAACATTCAAGTAAAAACAAAAGCTATATAAGTTTGCAGGAAGGTCAAAACTAGGTGGCAGCAGTTAAAGAGCAAAAATTGAAGAAAAGAGAACCTTGCGAGTTCTAGAATCTGTGTTGATTTGAATCTTATCACTGTTCTCTTCAAATCCCCTGCAAAAGTCACCAAAATTTTATTCTAAAATCCGCATCAATAAATTTCACACAAAAACAGAGACATGGAGGAGACGTGAGAGTAAAAGAGAACCTGAAAACAACAGTGCGGTTTGAAGGCCTCCCATTATACCCAATTGTTGCCTGAAACCCTCAAAATCACAAATACACAAAATTAACCAAAACCTTGCCATATCGTGTCCCTTCTATGAATAAACTAAATCCTACAAATGGGCACCGTAAGTGTACCATTTGGAAGTAGGACGAGTGTTTAACGTGGGCGTTTGACTCTAATGCGCTCAGAATCAGCTGCTTCCATGGACATTGACCTGCCATTGCTGTGCTCGCTATATCCTCCCAGAGCTTTTTGGGGTCAGGATATAAAATAAAAATCCGCGAAATAAGTTAGCATTTTACAGACCAAAAACGACGTTGAAGTTGCAACATGGCAAAGTTGGCCTAAAGGCATCATCGGATTGATAAGATCGGATTATATGAATTAAATTCGAAAGAATATTAAATTTGGATTTAATATAATTTGATTTGTTAACTTTAAATCAAGTTAATCTAATTTTTATAATTACTAGATCTAAAAAAAATTTGCAACTTATAAATTATATTAAATTTGAATCGAGTTAATTTACAATCTTCTTGTAATTAAGATATTATATCTTAAAAAAGAATCTTATATATAACTCATTTCATATCTTTTTTTAATGTTAAATTACCAATGTTTTAAAAATTTGATTAGAAGTTAAATCGATAAGACAATAAGTTTAAAATTTAAAAGATTAATCGATATTAGATCGTCATAAAACTAGCTAATGATTAAATAAAATTAAAGAATTGAAATATAATTTAAATAAATTATCCTTATATATCGAAGAATTTGAAGTTTAATTGAAAAATATTATTAAATTAATTTTAATTCATTTATTTTAGTTTATAAGAACTTATTAATTTACGAAAATTGATCAATTAATTAATAAATTGATTAATTTTTAACAACCAAAATTATTAAAATAAATCAATCTAGAAAGTCAAAAACTGAACTGAAAATTAAATAGTTCAAAATTTTTACAATTGAATCGGCTGAATAAATTTATCTGTATCGGACTAGCTCTCATCCATATCAAATTAACTCTCTTTTAACTCATAATTAATACGAAGTTATTTGAGTTACTTAATTAATCATTGCTAATTTGACTTAATTTCATAAATCTCAATTCAAATTTTGTGAACCAATAAAGAGTTATGAAAGGGTTTGAAAAAAAAAATTGAACTAAGTTAAAGTGAATTCAAATATAATTAATATATTATATCTTAACCCAAAATTTTAAAATAATATAAGTTGTGAATTATAACTCATTTTATTTTTATATATCTTTTTAATATAAGATTACTTTATATGTAAATTTAAAACATTAGACAGATTAGAGGAAGCATTTAATTGAGTTTGATTTTTTTAACAGCCATATTAAAAAGAAAAAAGTCTGACTTGTTTGGAGATAATACTTTTAAAAATTATGATCTGTACTAAATTAAAATATGAGTTTGATCCATAAATGTCGATGAAACTTCAATTCTTAATTACAATACAAACATCGTCTTAAGAATCTTGTCTTGAATCATTTGTACAATTAAGAAAATTAATAATTTTTAAATAATTTTTTTGTCAATAATTTTTAATAAAATTATATATTTTGATTAAATTATATGTTAAATAATAATTTCATTTAATTTATATGATTTAAGGAGATTTTCTAAAAATTATATTAAATTATGACTCAAATGAAAATTTTAAAAGCTAAATTATTATGGTCTTTAGATCTTAACAATTTGATCAACATTTTGAGTATATTAAAGGAGGGAAGTTTGATGAATGTATTTACTACTTAACCATATTCTACTCTATCCTTAGTAATCAAAATTTTAAAGAAATTTCTTTTTAATTAATCAAACTATAGTGGAAAATTTAGAGTTTAGGAATTAGAATTTAAAATTTAGAAATTTGGGGGTTTAAGAGTTTTTAAAATTTGGAGTTGTAAAATTTAAAACTTAGGACTTAAGAGTTTATATTTAACATACAAAATAATGAAATAAGTGTTGTGAAAGAGAACAAACGTTAAGGATTATAGTATCTATTAGGCATTTAGAGTTTGCAATAATGCATCAGCCACACTATTATTAAAATTGCATAACGTGTAGTAATAACAAAGTATGACGATTTATCGAATCATGCCTAACGTGTAGTAATAACAAAGGAAAAAAAATAAGTAAAAAAAAAACATGCATGACTAACTAATTCTTTTCACGTAGACAATATCATATGCTTATAATTTTGGATCACTTCTCAACATTTCTTCCTTAATCCAAAATTGCATATACCAAGCTTGGATCTTGGATATTCACATTTGCTCCTTATTAACGATTTTGTGAGGACATTTGCAATTTGTTCTACAGTATTGCAATATTGCAGTATGATTTTTCAATGACAAAGTCTCTAATAAAATGTGCCCCTGTATTGATATGCTTAGTTTTTCCATGATGCACAGGATTCTTTGAACTTGCTATCGTTGCTTTGTTATCATAATATATCTTTGTGGTTTTCTTTACTCTTGTTTGAGTTGGTCTAACATTCTTCTTAGTTAGATTGCTTAGCATGTCGTTGTAGTCACTGCCATGTACTCAGCTTCTGAAGATGATAATGTGATGGCAGCCTGTTTCTTTGAACTCCATGACACCATTCTTGATCCTAGATTAAAAGTGTAGCCTGATGTGCTCCTCATGTCTTCTATAGATTATACCTAGTCACTATTTGTGTACCTAACTCGCTCATAATAGATCGTATATTTATACCAATACCTAAATCAAAAGTTGTTGCAACATAACGCAAAATTCATTTTATAGCCCCATAATGATGCTTTGTAGGAGAGTGTATAAACCCAGAAACCACACTCACTAAATGAGATATATCGGACCTTGTGTGAATTAAATAAATAAGACCTCTCACTAAACTCCTGAATAGTTGTCTATTCGTTGGTTCAGTGCCATCTTTTAGCTCCAATTTTGGGTCATATTCATAGGTGTGCCTGCCACCTTGCACTTCACCATATGAAACCTTTTAAGCAAATCAGATGCATACTTCTTCTAAGAAATGAAAATTTCATCCTTGACCTACTTTACTTATATACAAAGAAAATATTGCAGCAATCCCAAATTTGGCATTTCAAACTATTTCTTCATGCTTGTTTGAAACTGATCAATAAATGAATAGGATGAACTTATGTAGATCATGTCATCTACATAGAGACTGACAAATAGAATATATTTTCCTTGCTTCTTTATATAGAGTGTAGGGTATTTTTGCTTCCCTCGAAGTCATTCTTAATGAAGTAGGAGTCTATTCTTCCATACCATGCTCTAGGGGCCTACTTTAACCTGTAAAGTATCTTTCTCAACTTATACACTTTCCCTTCTTCACCCTGAACTTCAAAACCTATAGGTTGTGCAACATAAACCTCTTCTTCTAACTTCCCATTCAAAAAAGCAGACTTTACATCAAATTGGTATAACGGCCAGTTTAACAGCGCCACAAGAGCCAACAATATTCTTGTTGTTTTAAAGAATGCAACATATGAGAATGTGTCTTTATAATTGCTAATATGTTGCTGAGAGTACCCCTGTGCCTCTAGTCATGCTTTGTGCTTCTATGTGCTTCCACCTACATGTACTTAGTTCAAAACTGTTAGATATTTGCTTATTGGACTTTAAACTCTTACGTGATTCCCATGTGTTATTTATTTATTTATTCAAGGTCTTATTTATTCAAGGTCTTATCTCTTTTGAAACAGAGTAGACCAAGTATTTAGGATCTGTAAATGTGCTCTCAAGCACTATTTCAGTTGTTGTTTTTCTAATCGTGTTAGCGTCGATTTCTGCTTTTCTGTTGATCTCAGTAGTATAAATGTAGAAGTTATTCATGAACAATATCATCCCTTTGCATAACAAGTTTGCTTATCGTTCATCTTCATATTTTTCTCTGTTCTCTCTCTTAAAAGTGTTGAATCTGTTTCTGTTTTTTATCCTTAACTCCAACAAATTGGTATCAGAGCCTCTTCTTAAGGGATCTGTGAAATGGAGGGCGACGCAAATTTTTCACAAAATGTTCCTATCTTTGACGGAGAAGATTATCAACATTGGG
>JAOQMR010000009.1:19715968-19727191 GCA_027563865.1 Erythroxylum pelleterianum | reverse complement strand
TAATGGTAGGCAAGGGCTCCATTAACATGATTTGAGATCTAACACCAGAAAATCGATCATGTAAACCTTTGAGGAAGTGAATCACACAGTCATTATTCTAGTATTTTTGGAAAATAGCCACCGCACCACAGGAGCAAGGGTTTCGGCAAGAGCACGACAGAACAGGCCAGAAAAGCAGCAATTCATCCCAAAGAATCTTCAACTATGTGAAATAATCAGTAACAGAGCGATCGGCTTGTTTGAAACCAGAAATCTCGTCTTGCAGATCTGAAATGCGAAACACATCTCCTTGAGAAACTCGTTCATGGAGATCACGCCAGATCTCATAAGCAAGATCGATCCAAAGAATGCTAGTCTTGATAGACGGAGAAACAGAGTGATGTAACCAAGAAACAACCATATTGTTGCAGCGTTCCCAGGTCGAGAACAAAGAATCAGTGACCGGTGGCGCTTTAATCGATCCATCAACAAACCTGAGTTTGTTTTTGGACGAAAGAGCCATTTTCATGGCACGAGCCCAGGAGTGATAGTTGGAGCTCGATAAAGCTTGAGAAACAAGAACTAATGAAGGATTCTCATTCGGATGAAGGTAATAAGCACTGAAAGGTTGAGTAGGATCTTCAGTTGCCATGAAAAATCAGGGTGTTTGGCAAGCAAGAAAATGAAGAAACAGAGGTAGAGTGTTTGGCGGAAGGGAAAAATGCTCTGATACCATGTAGAAATTGTGTTTAGGGTAAAATCGAAACTTGTATTATTGACCAAATCACTGTAGGTTATATACAAGTTACAAGTAAAGAAGAGAAAAATAACAGAACAAAAGAATGGCTAAAAATTCTATTAAGTTAAACGTGACTAATATATCCAAGAATAAACTCAATACAAAGAAAACATTGTAAAGGTATTTTATTTTACCATTACTATTCTTTAGCGTGATTGTGTTACAAACATGAATCTGTTTATTGTCTCCGAGCCCGACGCTCATTTTGAAAGTTTCATCCAAGTCATTGAAAATCATCTTGGTTCCGATTATATAATTTGAGCCGTCATTGTCTAGGAACCAAATGTTTTGCTCGATTTGCTCTTGTTTCACCATGAACAGCCTACACTCCTCTTCATATTCTTCATTCAAACTACACAATCTTTAACCCTATTTCATTATTCAACCTAAATGAAGATTTTCATTCCGTTAAACCTTTCCGAATAAGTGAAAACTGCAGAAGTTGAAGGCCCGAAAATTGATCCTCTCTTTAAATGCATAATTTAATTTCTGAATAATTTGATTTTGTTTTTTGTTTTAACCAAAATAATATACTTTTAATTAAAAATTATTTAATTAATTAAATTTAAATTTGATTAAAAATTTAAGAATTATTTTTTAAAATTTACCTCTGACCTAAATTTTAAAGAGTTTTTTTTAATCATAATTTCATAGCTACAATACACCCATATGAATGTGATATGAATCAGGTTCTCTGAATCATAAGTTTCACGTTTTGTCCTTATTATTATATATGTTGGGATACAGAAGGATTTTGTCTTTGCGTGGCAGTAAAACAAACCTAACAGAACATATTGTTCTGTCGTGAATCGAAATCATTTATTACTTGGTAAAGAAGATTTGAGTGTTCCAATCAAGTTGGAGATATCCGAATCTTAAGAACTAAAATATTCGATCATGGTTTAGCAGTAAAAGTTTAAGTTTTTTACTTTTTATTCTGATTTATTTTAATAATTTTTGTTATTAAAATTTGATCAATCTATCAATTAATTTTTTTTTATAAATTAGTAAATTCTTATTAATTAATTAATTTTAATTAAAATTTAAATTTTTAATAATTAAGGATAATTTATTTTAATTATATTTGAAATTCTTTAATTGTATTTAATCTTTAACTGATTTTAAAATAGTCTAATATCAGTCGAACTTTTTAAAATCTAAATTTTTTTATTTTATTAATTTAACTTTCGAGCTAATTTTTAAAACATTAAATTATCTAATCGGAACGATACAAATCTCCAACTAAAAAGAAAATAAAGCACACGACACGAACTTCAAGGTACTGGTGAGTTAGTAATGTGCTTTCCTGGCCTAAGTGAGCTCGCGGATTCAAATCGCCCTCATGTATGCAGCCATTTAAAACTTGGGGTCAGAGCTTTGCTTCCTATAAAGAACCTACCCGGCCGCTTGAACGAGGATTAATCTGGATATGAATGGCTTAAAAGTGACTTTTCATTGTTGGGATCCTCCTAGAACTCTTGTGAATAACTAAAAAGAAAATCACACGACACGAGATGTTTTAGGTCATTCTTCGTATCAACCAGGACTATGGACGAAGCCAGACTCAACTCTAAGGGAGGTCGGGGGTCAACATCAATGGCGAAGGAGGGCTGTGCGTGCAGAGTTGAAGAGAAGAGAAGATAGGGATTTTTTTTATAAAGAGGGGGCCACTTATATTTGTAATTTTAAAAATTTTAATTATATAAGTAATTTTTTATAAAAAATATTTGAAAGGGGGCTATAACATGGCTCCGTCCCTTACTATGTAAAAGTTTAATTTATTAATTATCAAGTCTCCAGTCATGTAATGGAAGTCTAATTAACTGATTTAATGAAGATTAAGGTGATGGGGTTGTAGGACTCTTGGATCAAAGTCAACGATGGTCCAAAATGTGTGAAATGACACAATTTTCATCTATCAGCTTATTAGGAACAGACGCTAGTCACGAGCTCATCTAACCAAAGTTTACGTACACATGCGATATACTACTTCCAATAGTGACACTCCATAATTGGTCAAATGAATTATTATGACTTACGTATAGATCTTCTGTTCCGAAGCGATTTTAGCTGTCTAATTATTCAATTTTTATTATGTATCGATTTTACGACAGTTTAATATAAATTTAATTTTTAAAATTTTTCTTTTATCAGTTAATTTTCAATTCAATATAATTTTTAAAATATTAATTAAAATGCGGATTTATTAATATGAATATAATTGAATAAATTATTTAATTATATTATCAACTTATTAATATCAAAGTGCATGATTTATAAGTTACAAAGATAAATTAATAAATTGCTGTAAGTATGTGTGTGGGCAATGGTCAGGACAATGGACATATATTCGAATATGCTTCTAATTATTACTTCAAACAGTATAATAGACGAGTTTCATGTGAAGATTAAGAAAAATTATGGTTAATTTTGTGTTTTGTAAATATACAATCATTAGAGTGACGCTATACTAAATAAGAATCGTAGAATTTCAATCAAGTTTTGCAACTGTTGAAAGACTGTCTTATTCTAAATTAAACTATGATACAAAGTGACAAAAAGTCTTGCTTGACAAAGCCACCATCGATGGAGCATGAACTTATGGTGTGAAATGGAGGAATCTTAAGTTGGCTAGAAGGTAGGCACGAGGTGGAAGCTAAGATTCAAAGCTAAATCTAATAGGGACTTGAAGATAGTAAGATATTAGCTAGTACTGTTCCTTTTCTTCGTTTTAGTCACAAGCATGCATGAACTGAATCCGTCATTTCATTTTCACATCAGAAATGAGTCCAATTGTACTTCATCACTACTGTCGGTCTTCAAAAGTTGCAGATATTCGTCGTAAAGCTTCTCCAAGCTGTCGTCTGCTGCTTGATCAATAAGGGGTCTGTTGTTGGTTAGATAATCCTGACGATCATTTCCTCCAACAAGAAAGCTAATCTCATTTTCCTGATTAAACTTGGAATCACCCCATGGAATATCAGCCGCAACCTCTGTACCTAAGCCCACTTCTCCTGAAGAGACCGTACTCACAGTGTTGCACTCGAAACTATGGTTTCTTGGTAAAGACAAAGAGGTGAATCTAACAGGCTTTGGTTGATGAATCTTGTGCTTGATTGGTTCTTCCTTTGTCTTATTTCTGTCCACTTTCTTGTTGGTCCTCTCCTTACTGTTGTTTTTCCTACTCTTTTGTCCCTGTTGTGGTAATTTCTTGTGGGCATTCGGGTCGGTTCCTTGGCTTTTGAGTCTTTTACTGAGATGGGTATTCCAGTAGTTCTTGATCTCGTTATCGGTTCGACCCGGGAGCCTCCCAGCAATAAGAGACCATCGGTTTCCCAGTAGAGAATGCATTCTCATAATGAGCTCATCCTCATCAGGAGTGATGTTCCCTCTCTTAATGTCTGGTCTCAGGTAGTTCATCCATCTTAATCTGCAACTCTTCCCACATCTGAGAAGACCTGTTTAGTCACATATTCGTTTTCAATGTTTTTTTGAGCCACGAGGGACAGAAGACAGTTGTGTCAGTAAGTGTTCGGTAAGGAATTTAAGACACTAATAATAACATCCCACTTCCATAATTGAGCTAAAAAAACTTGAAGAAATTGAATTAAATGGCAATCATTTACATTACTAAAAGGGGCCGGGTATGAATTTACTTACGGTGTTAAGTGGCTATTTCAACACAATAGCTTAAACTGTTGTATGAGGTCAATTTAATTGGTTTTATATATTCACTAACACACCCCTCAAGTGAAAACCCTTTGGACTTGAAACTTGCACAAGCTCACTCTACCTTATGCTGAATAATAAGTGGGTGCTAGGATTTGAACTCACGACCACTTAATCACAAAGGCTTCGATACCATGTTAGGTAACCATTTCACTACAATAGCTTAACCTATTGTGTGAGACCAACTTAATTGATTTTATATATTCACTAACATATGGATGGTTGCACTAAATCTACCATACTTTTCTAATTTAATTACTAACTTAAATAATTAAAGATTTAAATTCGAATAACCAATTAAAATTATTGCAATTTAAATTTTCTACGGTTACTTTTATATTGTGATTACTAACATAATCACAATATAACTTATAATTAGCACCATATGTTAAGTGGAAGACAAAATTTAAACATAAAAATAACAAATTGAGAGAACAAATGATCAAACCCATGAATGAAGAACAGAAGGACATAAAACCAGAGAAAAGATAAACGAAGAAGAAGAGGACTTTGGTCTGCAATTAAAGAAAATATAAACGAGGAGGAAAGGGCAGTGAAATTACCAGCTTTCTTGGGCAAAGACCTCCAATGACCTTCACCATGAGCTTGAATATACTTGCTAAGTAATGTGTCCTCTCTTGGAGTCCAAGGTCCTCTGTGCAACCCAACCTTTGAGCAACATGGAGCTCTTCCCATTTATATGTACACCCCAATCTCTTGGAACTCGTTTCCAAGGAAAAGGTCCGGTCGGGAAGGAACTTGCTGATATTGCCCAAGGGTGCACGAGATATTTCAGAAATATGAACTCCTTTAAAGCTAATACGTTTTAGCTGACTTGCACAGCAAACTAAAAAAACTTTCGCTTATAAACTATAGTTATCGTACGCTAGTTTGGAGTTATGGGGTTGCATGGTTCCAGTCACTCAGCGGCCCTTCTTGCTATCTGTCCTTCTACAACATTTGCTAATGGTAGGTAGCACTGGCGTACAGGATTATTCGTATTGTGACTGCGACAAAACAGTACCGTTTATAATGTACACAATAATTTGATTGCATCTTGTACGTAATACGACTATCTTTGGGCCATCATTAGACGTTGGTGTAATAACGAACTTGGGTGTTAATTTCATTCCAACAATACAATAAAAATTTTGTTAAAATACTAAATCTTAAAAGTCTAACTTCGTCACTAACTAATAGAGAAATTGTTTGCGTGTAATCAAATAAGTTTCTTAAATATTTGCGGAAATTTTACTTTAACAAAATAAACATTTTTAATATATTTACATAACTATGATTTGAGAAAAATATATTGGAAATTAAATGAAATATTTATTTATCCCTCCTCGTTTGTTGGCCTAACTCACTCCTAAAAACTAGTTCAAGAGGGGGAGGTTTGCACACTATTATAATTTTTTGAATGCCCTCATAGTTGTCTGATGTGAGATTCCTGACACACTTCCCTCACTCCAGAGGAGGATTGGACATCTGATGGATATATTGGGCAAAAGGACATAATCGGGCACTGCCCCAAACCATCGAGACAAATTGGCTTTGATACCATATTAGAAAGGCCTAATTCACCACAAAAAGCTAGCTCAAGAGGGGGAAGTTTGCACACTATTATAAATTCTTGAATGCCCTCATAGTTGTCCGATGTGAAATTCCTGACATCGTTTAGAAAGAAGACAAATTTATTTTATTAATGGGTTAATATTATTAATGATTTCTCTATTTGTTTTTTATTTTTCAAAATTTTTTCAGGTAATATTATTTAGCTATTTATTCTATTAATTTTTCATCGATGCATAACTTCAAAACAATATGGTATTGAAATTTAAGAAGTCTTATATATTGTTTTAAGTAAATAAGTAAATAAATAACAGAATATAATGGAGAAAATTTATAAAATATGGAAACTCAAATTAAGAAAAGGTAAATCACAGGAAGTCCTAATATATATAACATTTTATTAATTGCAAGAGCTAATACTAATGAGTATGATTTGCATTACAACTTTGTTTTGGTAGAAAAAGTATGTATTTTAGCATAAATATTTGCAATTTTAGTAATGGATGTTATTTTAATTACATGTCACTATCCTACCCATAAATTTTGATAGTAATAGTTCTTCTTAACACTAGCACATGTATTCTTTCCAAATATATTCTCATTCTTATTAATTTGTTCGTACTATTTTAAATTTATTAATTTTACGATAGTGGTGTGAGGCATCGCTCTCAGGACAGCTTTAAATGATCGGGGTCCATGACTTTAAACGATCAGGGTCCATCACTCCCAGAGTGTGGGAGGTGGATGGACGGACAGAAACTGATACTTGAGAAGTATGGATCCATTCAATATGCATCGTAGTCTGGAGAAGAAATGGTAATGTGAACCGCCCTCGTTTCTAGCCAAGAAGTGGGCCGTCATGCAGTAGCCGATGCCATATAGACTGAGATTGTAATAAGTGAAAACCGAAGATCCGGTCCGAAACTTTCATGTCAGAACGTCAAATGTCTTACGGGAGCAGCAAACAGGTCATGAAACCTGTCGTTAACGTTCTTAATTAGTTGGGTGAGCTTTCTGCGAGTGTCGTGACGGTGACGTTTGGAATCAAAAGATACGGAGTGTGATGCTGAAGAGCGAGAGCTCAATCAATGGCTTTCTCGCTTACTTTGTGGAACATTATTGACTAGGTTCCATTGTGTAAAATGTTGTTTGCTTAGTAGTTGGCGATAGGTCCAACTGCCCATCCACCACTTAATGTTTGCAATAATTATGTCGGAAAATTGTTAATTATATCATTTAAGTCTTTATTTAATAGATTAGTAATATAATAAGGATATAATATTCACCCACAACAGATTCAAAAGATAATTAAGACAAATTTAATTTAATTGCTTAAATTTAAGTTAGGCAGATTTTTAGTTAGATTTGTATTTAATAGAGTTATTCAATTTAAATAATTTGATCAAAATAATATTATTTTCTTCATTATTTTAAATTATTCAAAATTTAATTAATTCAAATTCAAATTATTTAATTTAAACTTGATTGAATTTTAGAGTAAACTCATGTCTGTCATATATAATTTTATGCTTGTCAATCAAAACGCACATTCATCATGATTGCAACAAAATAATAATAATCAACTTTTTAAAAATTGAATAAGTTTAATAGTGAAAATTTTATACTGACTAATTTTTCAGTTTGGTTTTCAATTTGATTTATTTTAATAATTTTTGTTGTTAAAAATTAATCGATAATCAGTCAATTTTTATCATCATCATCACACCCAGTCTGAAGTCCCGCACTAAAGTAGGGCCTGGGAAGGTTTGATAGTACACAACCTTACCCCTACAATGTAAAGAGGTTGTTTCCTTTAGACTCACATGCTGAAAGTACAAAAGGAAAATGGATGTCAAATAAAAAAAGATTACAATAGTTCGCGAGGCACTTGACCACAGTCAGTAAATAAAATTCAAAAGCAGAATGTACAAAGGGGGTTGAGGTTGAAGAAATGAGTAAATAAATTAATACGTTTGGCACTCACCCATTATCAGTAAATAAATTTATAAACAATAAATAAAGAAAATACCTGAAGGAGACCAGATCGGCTAGTACCTGACACGCTGGTGAAGACCGGCCCCTCTTGCCGCTTCTTACTCGCGGGATCTGCACTCTAGCACCTGACACGCTGGTGAAGACCGGCCCCTCTTGCCGCTTGTTACGCGAGGGATCTGCACTGCGAGATCCCGCGAGTAAGACCATCCTGCGGTGTTAGAGAGAAACATCTTGCATCTATGTGTCTGAAATTTGTGGCTAAAGTTGTCGGCAAACAACCTGCATTTTGGAGGTTAGGCCCGAGGACTTTAAAGGTTGTCGTGTACCCTGATCCGGTCACGCCAGACCTCAGTTCTTGTAAGGTCTCCCTCTCCTCCTCTTGTAGTCAGTAAGATTTGTTTTCTCACCCCCAACGTACCGGAGTATCAGAGGGTATCCTGCAGACATGCGCAATCTCTTAACTTGTCAATAATACTAGCCACTTGTAGTCTTTCTCTCACCACAATTTTGGACCCGATCTCTTTTGGTAATGGCACACATCCACCTAAGCATACGCATCTCCGCTACCGCCAACTGTCTTGTATGTCAACGTCTAGTAGGCCAACACTCTACCCCATATAACATTGTTGGCCGAATCACCATTTTGTAGATCTTCCCTTTGAGTTTATAAGGGATCTTTTTGTCACACAAAACACCTGATGCACTTTGCCATTTAACCCACTCAGTTCTAATGCGATATAACACATCTTCATCGATATTACCATCACTTTGAATGATAGATCCGAGGTATTTCAAACTCGATTTCTAAGGTATGATGTTCGTCCCAATTGCGACCGCCGTCTCTAGTCCCATCTAGCTACTCCGAAAAGTTATATGCTAAATATTCGATCTTGGATCTGCTCATTCTAAAACCTTTCAACTCTAACGCTTCTCTCCAACATTCTAACTTGACATTGACCCCCTCCTTGTCTCATCCATCAGGATAATATCGTCCGCAAATAACATGCACCAATGAACATCTCCTTGAATATGTTTGGTAAGTACATCTAACACTAATGTAAACAGAAAAGGGCTCAATGTCGAGCTTTAATGTAGTCCTACACCGATGGAAAATGCTAATTAATTTTTATAAACTAAAATAACCGATTAATTTTTATTTAAATTCTCTTTTTTAATTAAACCTTAAATTTTTCAATACATATTTTTCAATTAATTTTAAAATTTTAAAATTTATTTAATTTTTAACTTCAACTATTGAATTTTTTAAACTTTTGGTGAGGTTTTGGCCTCATTTGGTATGATGACAACCAACCAGCTGCAACTATTTTTTTAGCTGATTGGTTGTCATCAGCTGTTTGACTTTTCAAACAGCTATGAAAGCTGTTTGGTGTGTAGCTCTTCCAATAGCTGATTTAACATAAACAGCTATTGATAAAAACGCTCCTTCAATTAGCCAAAATTTTAAGTATTAAGGTCATATTTGGCAAACAACTGATTGCATTAGCTGTTAGCTGATTCAATCAGCTGTTAGCTATTAGCTGATTTGACCAGCGGATTGTATTAGCTTTTTGTTAGAGATGTTTGGTAAAATTAGCTGTTTAGTATTAGCTGTTTACGTGTAAGATGACTTATAAGAGCATGACTTTAAAACAGTCTCTAAACAAACATTAATTTAATTTAATATATACTATCTATTTTGATTAAATAGATTATCAAATAAAAAACCATTAATAAGTGACAGCACTATTCTAGTGATAAAATAAATCTATAATAATCTGAAACCATTGTAATTTGGAATTATACTATATTATTAAATATATGAGGAAAAAAACTTCAGATACTGATATTTTATGTGATACAATGTTGTTGTTTTATGCGATATAATACTCTTTATATTAGTAACGGACATTTCAATATCAACAAATATCAATCCTGAATTCTAATCCTTACCACTCCACCCAGGATCTTCACACTAATTAAGAACAAAAAATGATCACATGTCAACTATATATCTTGGGCTACCAAACTTTCAAGTTAATGCTTTGTTAAAAAAAAAAGGTTAGTGTTAATGCTTCTAATTTAACGACAATTCAACCTCTGTGATTGTCGAAATGATTAAATAACTTGACAAACACAAACACAAAAATAATGACTTCAGACAATTTTAGTAATCTTCACATGACCTAGTAATTATTTTACTCTAAGCTTCGGTGCTCAAAAAAGCAAATAAATCTCCTAACCCTATTCAAAATAACAGGAACACAATCGTCACTCCTCTTCCAGGAGATAAGATCCTCTGTCCAGTTTTATGGTGTCTTATTATGTCCCATGAATCTCAGCCATTCATTTATGTGGATCCCATGTTTATTTATACGGGACCCACACAGAGCCCACATAAATAAATGGCTAAGATTTATGGGACAGAATAAGACACCATAAAACTGGACAGAGTGTAACATCCCACCCACGACAGGAAGGGTAAAATAGTAATTTGGCAAAGGATGAGAGTGATTGGGACTAATTAGGATTGTTCATGCATACTGGTATTGGTGAACAGTATAATTTTGCACATGAAAAATAATTGTACATGCATACATGACATTCTCGGTATTTGGGCCTAAACAGAATTTGGTTGTGAATAATGTGGTATTTGTGTTTAAAAAATTATTTGGAGTGAGTCCTTGTGTGTTTTATATTTTAAGGAAAATTTAGGAATTTTTCTGAAATTTTCCGGAGAAAATTCCCGGACCGAAAAAATCGCCAAGTGGCGAACTGGTTGATTTTAGTACTGAAATTTTCTATTAAATGGACTTGGGCTATTGGGTTTAATATTTTGGATTGTCCGTGGGACCATTGAAAATGCATTAAGGATGTAATTTTTTCTATTGAAATTAATTGATTAAAGTTTATTACTTGAATTTTGTCCTTTTCCTCATTTGTCTTTTCTTACATATGCATTTAATGCTTGAGATTGGCTTGGACTTGGTCTTCCCCTTCACGATACTTCTTCAATTCATTGTTAAAAGGGAAAGAATGAAAACAAATGAGTTAATTGCTTAATGCCTTCTCTAACCGAAAACTCTCCCATCTCCTTCTTCTTTATTGATTTCTTCATTGGCTTTGGTTCACTCCTTCTTCTCCTACTTTAA
>JAOQMR010000009.1:19692463-19702830 GCA_027563865.1 Erythroxylum pelleterianum | reverse complement strand
ACAAATTATAATAATAGTTAGTAACGACAATAAATTGGATTAGACTAAAATTTCTCAATTTAGCTTAAAGTTCGATTTTTAATTTGAAGTCAATTTTTTAAAATTTTGAGTTTTAGATTTTACTGAAATCGTTTTTCAATTTTTAAATAAAACTCATATTTAAGTATTTTTTAAATTTTCGAGCTGAATTTAGGTTCAAACTTTATGACTCAAATTTGCACATAAACTACTAACTTTATTTTACAAATAAAACGATTTTGTATATTAAAATATTTACCTTTGACTTTATCAAAATCTAATTGGAGAGTCGAAATCTGATCAAGTCTAAAACGTTCAGTCTAATTTTGAACTAAACTCGAAATGAGAAATACTGGACTTGAACTTAGCTCAGCTGTTGCCATCTCTAGTCTAAAGTTTGACTGGATTGAGACTAAGAAGACAATAATATAATTAATTAGCCAAAGCCACGTTTTTTTATTACTAAGTCCGACCAATCCAAAATTAACCCGTTATCTACTTAATAAAACCGGGTCCAATTTGTCAAACCCAATAAATGTTTTTTTTATTAGCCCACGAGCTATCTCAAAGAGGTCATAATTGTGAGAAGATGCCTTAAAATTATTTACTCTCACATTAATTTTCGCTCGCATCGGATTATTCCGTAAGAGGTAAAGTACTAGCCAAATAAATTTTTTCGTTCTTAGGACTCAAACTCAAAACCATTAGTTAAGGGACGCCAATCTACTTGATTCGGTGAATGTTTTTACCGCAAATAAACATAATTATGTAATTATGGTTGCATTCCGGAAAGTCTTGAAACATGTTGGAATCTAAAGTCTGTTTTGGTCGTCGCATCTTCCATTCCTATTGCGTGGTTATTCAAGTTCCAAGTAAACGAACATGTCGGTATTGCGATGGCTCGGTTCTGAAGTCAAGATTCCAGAGGAGCGTAAATATCTGAAGTCAATAACAGGAAGGAGAAGATGTAGTACCGGTTCAGACAAGTTAAAAAACCTAACGTGGTCAATGCACACAACTGCAAGGTTATTACAGAAACATGATTACGTATCTATTCATCAACTTCAACGCGTAATCTTATCGCCTAGCACTTTCCACCTTGAGAGCGTTTATTTGTTTTTAATGAGTTTTGACCGTCAAATACTAACTACTCCTTTATTATTCAACGCTATCTTCTACTCTCCTTATATCTCTGCTCTTGGAATTAACTGGAAAAGCAATACTCCTACTTTCTACACTTATTCCTTGCTACAGTTATAGGACTGTGGAAGAGAAACTGCAAGAAATCATCGATGGATCAGGGTGGTTTAGTGGCGCCGCCATTTTTTATCTGCCCGATTTCTCTGCAGATAATGAAAGATCCGGTTACTATCTGCACAGGCATAACCTTTGATCGAGAGAGCATCGAGACGTGGCTTTTCTCTTACAACAAAGTCATATGTCCCGTTACAAAACAACCCCTCTCCGATTTCCTTCTGATCCCCAACTCAAATCTTCTTCGTTTGATCCAATCCTGGCACTTGCACCAAGAGTCGTTATCGACGTTCGTACCAAAGGCTAGGCAAGATCACTCGGTCCCGCTTAACATGATTCTTGAAGAAATCAAACAGCCTCATTTGCAGGTAAGAGCACTCAGAAAAATCAGGTCCTTATTCTTAGAGAATGATTGTAACAGGACTTGTCGGGGTGATGATGATTTGTTTCCACTAGTAGCATCACTTGTGTTGGTCGAAACCGAGTTCCCGGATATCTGGGAACCAAGTGAATCGACCTCGATAGTTAAAGAAGAGGCAGTGTCTGTGCTGTGTCTATTAGGGCCATCTGATGGGACCCTAAAGATGGTATCAGAAAACAGGAATGGCCTATTGATTCGATCACTATGTTCTATACTGACCCGGTATCCTTGCAACCAGACTCGGATCCAAGCTCTTAATCTCCTCAAGATCATATTTAACGTGGTGAATGGCATTTACATGGCAGTTCTTAAGCCAGAGTTCTTCGTGAGTATCTCCGAGATATTAAAGGACCAAAGCTCAAAACAATCAAGTATAACCGTATTATCCATTTTGATAGATGTTTTACCATTCGGAAAAAACAAGGAGAAAGCTATCAGTGGAGGTTTTGTTCCAGTTATTGTGGAACTATTAGCAGAAAACAACGAAAAACGAATGTGTGAGATGATGCTAGTTGTGTTAGAACAGCTGTGCAGGAAAGCTGAAGGGAGATCCTCATTTTTAGAGCATCCAATAAGCTTGGCAGCTGTGTTATCCAAGATTCTCAGGGTTTCCAAAGTGGGTAATGACAAAGCAGTAACTTTGTTCATATGGATCTTCAGATTCTGCCTGAGTCCCGAGGTTGCTCGGGAGTTTATGGAGATGGGTGGTGTCAATAGGATGTGCTTGGTAGTACAGAGTGGAGGTAATTCAAAGATCAAAGATAAAGCTAGGGAAGTTTTAAGGTTTCATCTCAACACATGGTCCAAGTCTCCTTGTTTCCATCCTTCATATATTGATTATAACCTGTCTAATTCCTCGTGAGAATTGTCTCTTCAAATGAGTTTTGTTTCTCTTGTTCTAAATTGTTGTTCAAGTGAAGTGTGCTTGTATTTCCAGACATCATACCTGTGTACTGCTTGTAAGTAGATTTTCTGTAGATTGATCCTTCTTTTTCATATTTTAATATTATATTATTATTTGTTTAGTTATCATCACATTAAGATAATTTCTACTCCTCCTATTTAAAATAAGTGTCGTTCTAGAGGGATTTTAATTATTCAAAATAAGTGTCGTTTGTAACTTTTTATGCATATTTATGATTTTACTTCCAAAATTACCCTTTAATTTCTCTCACATCTTAATTACACAGATTACACCGATTATATTTTCAAAGGCACAGGGTATGGAGCAGCCTTAAATCCTTGAGCCAATTGTCCCATCCTGTGAGGGGATTAGTCATTGGTTCCGCCGGTAGATACCCTGGTCTAAGACCTAAAAAAAATAAAGGTATATAAGACATTTCATTAACTTTCTTAATAAGTGTGCATTCCTCTAAAACAACACTTATTTTAAACAGGAGGGAGTAATATATATTCTAATTCAAATTAATATTTTAATATAATTATTAAATTTTAATATTGTCATTTTAGATTTTCGAAAATAATTAATCTAATTTATTATGAATATTTCGTCATCCTTAGATTTTAATCGTTATCCCTTCAATTCCGCATTTGAATACCCATAAATTAAGCTGGATTACGCGTAACCTAACTTTCAAGAGGAATTGTATATGCTTAATTAGGTATTCTCTTTGACTGTCACCACTATCTGTCGCCAAGCATTTTGTCTTCCCAACAAGATGAGGTGATATTGATTTGATCCAAAACTAAAAGTGAGCCAATCCTCACTTTCAGGCTTGAGGAAAACCAAATGCCTGTCGATATATAATATGATATTAGTTAACATAGTTTTTATTTCAACAGCCATGGCTTCTTTGTTGCTAGCTGCTTTACGTGTGGTTAGGGATACTGATCTGCTAAATTATCGCTACTACCTTCTGTATGATCACGCTAAAATGGATAGCAAGTATTTCTCTATTACTTGACATGACAGGCAAACTTTTAAGGAAACTTTGACTTGCTTTTTCTGGTGAAAATTATGAAAAAGGGTACTGCGAATACCCTACAACATTAAATTCCATGTCAATTAGGCAGTTGAAATCTTTGATCTTGAATTGGTCAATCACTGAAACTGGAATTTCAGCTCCGCTAGCTCGCAATGAAGAGGCAGTTCGTCACCTTACAGTTCACACAATTTATGTCAATCACGACTTGCAAGCTACAGAGTTAAATGAGTGTACATGGAAATTATTGCCATGTTTGTTGACCCATGCAAGTCAATGCGGCCCTCCGCCGCTTGAATGGATAGGAGAATCTGACAGAAATGTTCTTTTGCAAGGCCCTTTAAATTTAAGAATAAAAGAATGAATATGCATGATAGTACATTTGATTAAAGTTAAAAAACATATGATAAATCTCAGTTTTATAGTTTACATTCAGGGTTAAGTATATATCATCTTACTTTTGATTATGATGTCTGGTATAAAAATGTTAGTGATCATCCTTGTGATTAACTCTTTAGTATATAATCTATTTTAAATACTTTTTAAGATATATATTGGGGGTGCTTGGTTGGCGGGTTTAGAAAATGACTAATAGGTAAGGAATGAAAAGTGAGTGATTGGTTGTTGATTATTATTATAGGGGCAATAGTTTGATATCTCACTTTTGAGGAATCCTCCGTACCCTCCATTTAGTAAAGGAATGAAACTGATTCCTTAGTAGTAAATCTTTTTTAAAAATATTTTTAATACTAATTAATTAATTACAACATAATTAATTAATTAATTAAAATAAGATTCTTTATTTATTATAATTAATTAAAATATAATTAATTAATTACAATGTAATTATTTAAATTAGTATTATTAATTAATTAATATCCATTTCTATTACTCACTATATTCATTCCCATTCTTAGTACCATTCTCCAATGCGAACTAACCACCCCCTTAATGTTACGATCTTACAAAACAAACAAATAAATTATTAAAATAAAAAATATAATACTTTTTTAAAGGTAAAAAAATGGAGCTTCTTTGTTGTTTAACTATTTTTAAAAAACTCTTAATATTTAAATTTATCGAAGTTTTTTTTGTTATTGTTATTTTTTCATAAAAATCTCCTCTTTGTTAAAAAAGTAACACCCAAAAACACATGACATGACCAATATATATTTACTAATAAAATGTTGTTAACATCATGATTCAACTCATCTCATAAATGTGAACTAATCAAACTCGTTTAAGTTTGAATGGTTCAAATCGAGATCAAAAGTTGGATTGGATTGCTAAGTTAATAACATTTAATTGGTCCACCTATGCTCTTCATACCACATGCGTTGTACTGCTTTTTTAACAAAAATTTTAAAAAGTGTTTTCTTTTCAAAAAATTAAAAACCATAAGAAAATCCATTTATTTTAGAAAAAAGGTCCAAATTGTTCTTCTAATTTTAAGGTTCATTTTTTTTCTAAATTAACTTTAAACTTCTTAAAATTCACTCTGACCCTCGTTTCATTAGCACAAAAGTTAGTGCTACATATTTTTCCCTTGTGATAACGTAACAAGCTAAGCTGAGGTGAATTTTTAATGTGTAATTACCTTATTGTCCTTTAGGCTTAAAATGTTTTATAAATAGAAATAAAATGAAACATAAACATAAACTATGCATTTTGTCATCATATGCAACTCACAATTTTATAAACAAGAATGAAAACATAACAAAATCATTTGCGATAGAGGAGGGAAGGGAGATGTTAGTGACAATGAACAATTAAGGAGTGGAAGCTTGTAATGCATGTTATCGGAGAAGTGAGACGTACTAGATTTTGGTGATTTGACCATAGTGAGGTAATTTCTTTCCTAATTTATTGAAACTCTTTGGATTTTTTAGGTTTCAAGATCTAAGGGATTATTGCAAAGTTATAATTTTATTCATTATGTGATGGAAAGAGTATTATGAAGAAATCACAAACAAGAGTGTGATTGTACATTGTTTAGGCTATGCTTTGTTGGGCAAAACTTTGGGTGAAATGTTTTCCATTATAATCATTGTAATCTGTGTAATGTAATGTATGTAATTGATAGTGTATATGTGATTATCAATTGTGTGGCTTTATCTCAATCTTTTTCCTTAGTTACCATTTTATAGCACTATTTGATTGTGCTAAATATATGCTTTGCAAGGAGTTGTTAAATGCCCCTAAAGAATTTAGAGACTAGATTACAGGTAGAAGCATCACTTGTATTATGATTTTTGACCATTAGAATAACTTCTTTTTTGTGAAACTTGGGTTATGGTTAAAGTTGAGGGTAATACCTTGAAGTATATCATACATACTATTTTGCAATAGAGAATTGTTTAAGTATACTGATTTATAGTGGTTAGGTAAACAACTCTTGCTTATGTCCACTTCAAAGACTTTTCTTAGAATTCTACTACAATTCTTCTTTTAAGGTAAAGAATAACCTTTGTACGATCTTTCTTGCAATCTTATTCTGATTTGAAGAGGAACTTCAATTTTACTTGCATTACCTCCAAATACGATAATATATTGCTCAACTAAATATTACAACTCAAAATAGCTCACCTTATCACTTGATAATTCCAAAATTGCTTACTCACACAACTATGACATAATGAATATCAAATGATTGCAAACTCTTTGAAATATGTGTATATAACACTCAAAACCTTCTTGATGCTACAACTAATGAGAAACATCTCTTTATAGTATTTTGGGACCCAAAATAGCTATTGGAGCAAAGAACTAACTATTACGACGACTATATTCAACTCATTGGCCGACTAGTATGCATTTATAATATTAGATTCACTAATCGTTGGAATACTAACTTATATTGGTCGACTAATATGACATACTAGTCAATTAGTACATCAACTAGTGTTATAAGAAATTCCCAACCTTTCATATTTAATAACTTTAACCTATATTGGTTGACTAGTCACCCCAAAAACATGACTTTAACACTTCCAGATGCTCAAAAATAATTTGTTTGATCCAAATATGATTAAAACGTTTCTAAAATGTTCCCTAAAGATTATTTGAAAGATCAAGAGACTTTTATATTAAAAACAAAAGCTTTAATATCTCTTGATAAATGTAAAGACTCATGAAATGAAGTAAGATAAAATGATTATGCATGGTGAGCCTTTTGAATAATCAAATTAACAAAGTGAGCTTATAAATAATAATACAAAATGTGAAATGACTTTAACGAGCCTTGGATCTTCTTTTGTTCTTGTTTGAACTTCATTTCATTGGTTATCAACTTCAATTTCTCATTGTCAACTTCATATACTATATGCTTGAGTTTACGACTTCATTTTGTTCTAATATTGTTTTTTATCAAATTAATAAACACATTAGTATTAATTATGCTTTGATAATATCAAAACATCAATTGGAACCTTCCTTGGATTAACAATATTCTCCTTTTTGATGATGAAAAATATTATGCATAAAATACAATATCAAGAACAAAAGATATTCAAAATCAAAGAAGTATCCATACATGTAGATAATATAAATTTACTCAAACATATCACAAAGTGTAAGAAATACAAAAACGATAAAAAATAACTATTTAAATTTCATCACTCCACTTGAATGTCATAACTCCCCTAGATTTAATATCACCAATCTTTCGTCCTCTTTTTGGAATCATAAAAAAAACCATTAAAAATTTTACAACTAATGTGTTAGACTTCAAACTAACTTGATATATATAATGTACTTGATTAAGAATGATAAATTTTTTTACTAAAGAAATTTATTGAATGTTTAAGAAGCCAAAACAAAAGATCAATTTTAATATAAACATTCTTAATTATGTCTAAAATCAAAAACCCCAATTTCGGTATTGTGTCTAAGTTGAAAGATTCAATTAAAAAATCAATGTCAAGTTCTAACAAAATTAGAGATTGGAATTCTAATAAATAAAGGCATAATTGCAATGTCCAATAATCAATTTCATAAAAGAATGTATAATTTTGAAGCCTCCAAAATTTCAAAAGTAGAAACATGAAAAATTCCTAAAATACCAAAATTAAAAAAAATTAAGATGTATCGATATAATTGAAAGGGAAATTTCTTTAGGTCCTCTGAAAATTTAACTATAAAGGCATCAATTTTAAAAGATAACTTTTAATTGAAAAATCTCCAATTTGATGTAATTTTAATGAGAATTTTATGAAGTGGGAGGTGATATTTTTCGAAAAAAGTGAATTGATTGCAATTTAGAGGATATAAACATAAAATATGAGAATATAAGGAAAGAGGGGGAGGAGATATTAAAGATAAAAGGAGTGGTCAACCAATGTTTGTGTTTATGAGATAAACAAACGTGAGCAGTAGAGGCATGGAAGAAAAAAATAGTTTAGATTTAAAACACAATCTACTAGACTTCATTGGTCAATTAATATATGTTGTTGGCTGAGCAATAATTTATAAACTTACTGGATAAAATTTCTTAGACAAAGGGGATATTGGTCGACCACTAGAAAATATTGATCAACTAATGTACATAGGTGATTGACTAAAGGAACAACCAAACTCCTTAAAAACTCATTGGAAAGATAAATGAATGTCAAATATTAGGACATTGGTCAACTATTGAAGGATATTGATATACCAAAGTAACTGGTTAGGTGACCAAACAAGCAACTAGAAAGCCAACAAACTCACTGGAACGTAAAAAGAGGTGAGTTTTGAAGATACTGGTTGATCACACTAGAATATTATTAATCAATTAGCTAACCAAAAAGTTTAAGGAACCATCTTTAAAACTTGAAAAAAAGGCATCAAAACTTTAACAAAATACTATTAAAACACGTATCAACCATCTAAATATTAATCAAGAATTTAATCCCATAAAAGGCCTTATAAAAAAGAATTCCTATCAAGCAAAACTAATTTTCCTCTAATTGAACAAAATTTGTCCTTATTCAAAATTTTAGAGAAATAATAATCCAATTGATGTAAACTCTAACGTAGTAACCATATTATGCATATGGTATCTAATTCTAGGTACTAATATTCACACTACAAGAAAAATGAAGTTTAACGATATAATATCTACACGTTTCGTTAGAAAGCTAAGTTAGTGACGAAATTTACCGACGGACCAAGGTGTCGGAGAAATGACTGTAGGTAATAATTTGCGTCGAATCATAGGATGTTTGTCATAAATTTACCGACAAAAATTTTGTGTAACCGTCGGTGAACGTACAAACGATTATTCTTTGATGTCTTCGATCGGTAAAGTTACTGACGGATAAGATATGTCCACCGGCAAACTTATCGACGGAATTGGTTATTCCGTCAGTAAGTCAATGTTGTCATTATCGACGATTATTATTTATTCGTCAGTAAATCGACTAGATTTCACTGACGAGCTTTGTTTTTCCGTCGATAAATTTACTAAAAACTATTTTTTTAATTTTCCTGCATTAAATTTTATTTGATGATGTTGTTAGAATATATTTTATATATTCCTTATTTAGTTTTGACATTTTGAATTGGACATATAAGATAATTGGAATTATTATATGGATTGAAGATTGCATCTATGATTTGCATGTGAGTAGATCTCCTGGTTTTGGTAAACATCCATGTATTTACGCAAGTCACAAAAAACCTAGAGGGTTGTGGCAAAAATTAAATAGTGTGGCTTTGTTTAAGGTATGGGTCACGTGTACAAGATAGATGGGATTTTGATCTACGCGGATGAGGTTTTGAGAAGCTAAGTGTTATGTCAATTGATTATTGATTTGAGTGGCTTTGGTGTGTACGTGAATAATTTATATAATGGAGGTTTCATATGTCTCCGAAATAAACTTTGCTGGGTTGCGCAATCGTTCTTTTGGTGCTGAATTTTTGTCCTTGAAGTTTCTGGAGATACTACACTTTGTTCTTGTGGAGTCACAAATGTGGGCCCTCTTGGGGATATTATAAAGCACTCTGCATCAATTACTTGTGGGCAGTGGACTGCGTAATTTTTCTTGGAAACATTGGGCAGTATGGGCAGCAGCGTGATTTGTGCCACGGAAGAATTAACTATGGCGAAAGCTTTCAGCTGAGTTATTTTGAGATGACAAATTCATAGGAAAGTCTTCTTTGTCTCAAGTATTTTTGTTATTTAATTTTCAGTTGATTAAACACTTGAGCTATTTTATTTATTATTGTCTTTGAGTGAAAGTAATTAGATAAATCCTCTGTTGAGATTAGAACGAGGCGGTCGTACTATTGGGTTGATTGAGAAAATCCTTTGTTGAGGTTAGTTCAAGGCGGTCGTACTATTGGGTATAAAATTCTTTCACGAAAAATGAGGTTGAGAGATAGTGTCAAGGGTTGAGTGGTGTCGGCTCAGTAAAGCCTTGGGTAAAACTATTGTACCTCGGTAAAAGTGATTAAGCCGGGTGAGGGCACCACAGACGTAGGCAAGGTGTGCCGAATTACGTTACCAAATTTTTGGTGTTTTTACTATTTCGTTTTTGCTTGATTTTATTTTGTTGGTGCCAAATAAGTTTGTGAAATAATTAACCCACTTCAATTTTTCAATTGGTATTAGAGCGGGTCACCGATTCAGAACTTGGTAGCAAGTTGGTGTAGATCCTAGTTTCTCAAACATGACCATAAGAGAAGGAGCATCGATTATCAAGCCACCACTGTTGGACGACTTTAACTATCCTACATGGAAATCACGGATGAGA
>JAOQMR010000009.1:19682180-19692363 GCA_027563865.1 Erythroxylum pelleterianum | reverse complement strand
TAATTTTGATATGAAAATTTTTGTGAAATTTATATTTTATTTGGGCCCCCTATCTTGAATTTCTGGCTCCGTCACTGATTGGCACTACAGGTGAAAACTGGAAAAATTGCGAATGATATAGAAGATGAATCTGACAAGAATGAGGATGTGGAGCTATTAACAAGAGAGTTCAGTAATTGGTTGAAGAGAGTGAAAAAGGACAAACCCAAGTTTAGGCAAAAAGGCAGGAGCTCATCGAACAACAACTTCAAACAAGTCAAAACTCAAAAGGGAGAAATAAAGGTAAAGATAATTCAATACCATGAGTGTCAAGGCTTTGGACATGTTCAAGCGGAGTGTGCTAATACTATGAAGAAGAGAGAAGGATAATCTTATACAAGCACTTGGAATGATAACGAATCTGGAAGTGAAGAAGAAGTTGTGAAGAATGATGCTTTAGTTACTTTGTACAGTAAAAGGCTAGTTACGTGTTTAACAGTAACCGAGAAGGAAGTAACTGAAGATGAAAAAGTGAGTAAATCTGGAAATTTCGAGAAAAATGCAACCGATTCAGCTCAAAGCTCGATCTCAGATTATGAAAGTGATGAAAGTGGGTCAAGTGATAAAGTGGAGAATATTTACGTGGCTTATGAATTAATATACGAAAAATGGGGGGAAATATGTAGAAAGAATGAAAGATTGAAGGAAAAGAATATCTCCATGAAGAACACCATCCAAGAGCTAGAAAAGAATTTGATGTTGACGTCAAATGAGCTTGGTGAAGCTAGAATGAAATTAGTAAGTATCGAAAAGGGATTGAGAATGTTAAATGAAGGTACTGAAAAACTAGAAAAGTTGTTGGAAATTGGTAAAGTTAAAGGGTATCTTCAAGGCATTGGCTATAAGGGTGAGTGCTCTAAAGTAAATGAGAAGAAAGATAACATATTCAAATATGTCCGAAAAGAAGAAACATCGAGAAAGAATCGAAGATTTATACCCATATGTCATTTTTGTGGAGTCATTGGACATATAAGGCCAAGATGTTATCAGTTACTACAAATGATGTTTCAAAGGGGTCAAAATCGAAAATCTAGACACTCTATATTAAATTTCCAGCAATATCCCATGGTATCGAAGTAAGCTTGGATTAGAAAGGGTCAAGTACAAGCATAAAAGCGTAGTGAAGGAAAAACAAGAAAATGCCCAGATTTGCAGCTAGTTCCTACTGAGGAAGTAACTGCAGAAACTGATTTGCAGTTAGTTACTGCTGAGGAAGTGACTACACGAACTGAAAAACTTTCAGTTACTTCGGATGATGAACCAACCAAAACAATGGTAGCTGATTTTAACAGAGGTTCTTTATCTCAAATCCGAAGAAATCATCCAGTAGAAAATGTTATTGGAGATGTGAGCGAAAGAAGAAAAATAAGAGAAAGAAAAATGATTGATTACCGAGAACTTGCAGGCTACTTGTGTTACACTTGTTTATTCGAGTCAAAGAGTAAGCCCAGGTTTGAGATTCTTCGAGGGGCACAAGGACAGTGTGCTTTACATTTTTGAAGTATTTTTTTATGTTGTTAAAAAAGACAACAAAACAAAAAAAAGAAAGATTTTTTTTTGTTCATTAGTTTTATGTTGCTATTGACTTCTCATCTTTTAATAGTTTGCTTAGTGATTTCTATTTGGCTCTACTGAAACTCTTCAGCTCTCTCATCAGTATGGATCTCTTTTGGGTATCTCTCTCTCTTTCGGGCATATCTCTCAGTGTTTTGAATGGTGGTAAATTATCATATTGGCGTGCTTATGATTCTTCCGCTGCATCTATAGTTGATTATTATACTTATGCATTTTGATACTGTTTTGTCTTAAGAGGGAGACATCAGGTTGTTTATGGTGAATGTTCCATTCAGAGGGAGATTTCAAGGTATATATATGACTGTTTGTCTTGCTTTTGGCATCTTTTTGTCCCAAGGGGGAGAAATTTAGATGATTGGATAAACTTGATGTTTTTAGAGCTTGAGTTTGGATTAAGGGAGAGTATTTGTCATATGATTTGTGTATTTGATGGTTATATGTCCAATTATGTTGTTTAGGGGGAGTTTCATATTTGTGACAAACAATGTCAAAAAGGGGGAGATTGTTAAAATATATTTTATATATTCCTTATTTAGTTTTGGCATTTTAAATTGGACATATAAGATAATTGGAATTATGATATGGATTGAAGATTGCATCTATGATATAAATTGAGAAGATGTGTGTTGCTACAATTCTATCCAATATATGTATGCATCTACATGTGAGTAGATCTCCTGGTTTTGGTAAACATCCATGTATTTACGCAAGTCACAAAAAACCTAGAGGGTTGCGACAAAAATTAAATAGTGTGGCTTTGTTTAAGGTGTGGGTCACGTGTACAAGATAGATGGGATTTTGAGCTGTGCAGATGAGGTTTTGAGAAGCTAAGTATTATGTCAATTGATTATTGATTTGAGTGGCTTTGGTGTGTGCGTGAATCATTGATATAGTGGAGGTTTCATATGTCTCCGAAATAAACTTTGCCGGGTTACGCAATCATTCTTTTGGTGCTGAATTTTTGTCCTCGAAGTTTCTGGAGATACTGCACTTTGTTCTTGTGTGAGTCACAAATGTGGGCCATCTTGGGGATATTATAAAGCAGGTTGCGTCAATTACTTGTGGGCAGTGGACTGTGTAATTTTTCTTGGAAACATTGGGCAGTATGGGTAGCAGCGTGATTTGTGCCACGGAAGAATTAACTATGGCAAAAGCTTTCAGCGGAGTTATTTTGAGAAGACAAATTCATAGGGAAGACTTCTTTGTCTCAATTATTTTTGTTATTTAATTTTCAGTTGATTAAACACTTGAGCTATTTTATTTATTATTGTCTTTGAGTGAAAGTAATTAGACAAATCTGCTGTTAAGGTTAGAATGAGGCGGTCGTACTATTGGGTTGATTGAAAAAATCCTCTGTTGAGGTTAGCTCGAGGCGGTCGTACTATTGAGTGTGAAATTCTTTCACGGGAAGTGAGGTTGAGAGATAGCGTTAAGGGTTGAGTAGTGTCGGCTCAGTAAAGCCTTGGGTAAAACTATTGTATCTAGGTGAAAGTAATTAAGTTGGGTGAGGGCCCCGCAGAAGTAGGCAAGGTGTGCCGAACTGCATTACCAAATTTCTGGTATTTTTACTATTTCGATTTTGCTTGATTTTATTTTGTTGGTGCCAAATAAGTTTGCGAAAAGTTTGCGAACTAATTAACCCACTTCGGTTTTTCAGATGTTATGGCTGATGCATAATTTAAACAGTTATGAGTTATTTGTTGATAATATTTTGATTTGTTTCAACATTTAATTTGTTAAAACAGAAAGTTGATTGATGATATAAAGTAAAAATTATCTTAATTGATAATAAAAAATTATTTTGTACATAATAAGTATTTGTAATTCGTATAAAATGACTATAAGTACGCTATTTATTTGGTGACGGTGGATGCTCTAATTGCTGCGATGAAGTGCTACGCCTCCCCTTCAACTCATCCACCTTATTACGGAGCTGAGTTATATACTCTTCTGTTGAAATCTTTCTTTAATAATAATATGTCTAGATCATTCATTATAGTGTCAAATGTGGACAAATTGTCGAACTCAATACTAGTCCAATTGTTCGGTAGCTTCTCTAGTTGGAGCTATAAGACCTCTTCTTCTTACTTCAAAGTAGCTCTATAAGTGCATAGTATGTGAATCAAGTCCTTCTTAAAGACAATATCTCTATCCTTCTCTTCAAAACGCGAAGTCTCTATCCTCATCATTAGTATAACATCTTTGTTTTGCACCACTTTAATCATCATTTTCATTAAGAAGCTCCCAGGTAACCTCAATCCCATCAAAATTATCAACAATCTCCTTTTGGTGAAAAATGGAATTCATCAAATCCTCTTGTTTTCTAAATTTTCTATTTCTTATTCTTATTTTTAGGTCAAATCTTGCTAGATAAGCATACGGTTACAAATTCAATGAGTTGGTTGTGATCAAAATAGTCACACATGTCATCAATAAATAGCTTAGCTTATCATTGACATACTCTTTAACTTCTCATGAATCAATGCCTTGTAAGTGCTTTGGAGCAACATCATTATTCATCAATGCAGAGAAGGCGGCATTGTAGGAAACCAAAGAGGACCAGGATGGTAGCATCCCTGCATATAGTATGATAATGGCTATCAAGATTGGTACGTAGTTCTTAGAGTCTTGAAAATAATAATAAACAATAATTACTCTTTTGGTCTCCATTGTTCGGAGAACCAAATATCAAAATTTCCTATGGTATAACTACTACTAAAACCTCCTTGCCATATGAGACTTATTTATATGAAGTGATTCTTGGGAGGCAGAAGAACTATAACAAGAAATTGATATATCAAGACCAATTATTAAGTAGATGATACATCTAACCATATGAGATTGATATGTTTAGATGAACTATTAGGCATAATTGTTTTTTTGGAATTATCATTATAGTGATCTTTATAGTTATTATGGCTCACATAAACTAAACTATTTTTTTTTAGTAAATCACATAAACTAAACTATTTATACATACTAATAAATAATTTATAATATATATGAATAATGTAGTTAATATGAATTACCATATCTATATAACAATTTCAAATGCTATATAAATTGAATCTAATTTCAAGTGCTCAACTAAACCAACAAAAAAACACTAAAATCAATCGGTAACCAAATTTTGATTTTTTTAATGATTTATCTTACATTGAACAAAACCGAACCTTTAGAATCCTTCTTCTTCTTTTTTTGGTTCAATTTATTTACCAAATAGGTTCTAAAAGAAGAAAAAAGAAAACTTGTTGAGTTAATAAGCCAGCGCATATAAAGATAACTTGAACTCATCATCTAGTTATTACAAATTACATAACGAAACGACAATGATTCTAAATAGTAAAAGAACTCATATATGCCCTGAGACAATTGAACAAAAATTAATAACATAAACAACATTAGCATCAAAGCATACTTCGAATAATATCCCATTGCCTTAACCACATAAGAATATTGTATAGAACAACTTACACATGTATTACACCCATCCCATCGATTAGTTCGTCATTTTCATTATTGTTTGAACTCATATAATTGATTTCTCAACTGCAATCCTAATAAAGCAGGTCATGAAATTTGGTTTACGAGAAGAAGCAATAACCTTAATAGCCATAGACATTTAAAACAAAGAGAAAACCATTAAAGAACCCACTCAGAACTTTTGTCAAACACTTCAAAGGCATAACAAATTCATCCCAATTAATTTAATCAAATAATGTCTTTTTCCTTCCTCAATGTTTTCCAGAACATTGCAAACACAAATACACCATAGACATTCCAAAACAAACGCAGAAACACCTAAAAAACTCCTAGGTTCGAACATATATGCCAACATAGGTTATACTAAAAATCACAGAGAACAAAGGTTGAATGACTTACCTCCGCCGAAGGATAGAATGACAGTGACCAAAGAAGACAAACGAACACACATGCTGACGAGTAGAAGATGAATCGACAACAGAGAAATGGGAGGAATTGACGATAGAAAAATGAAAACAAAAACATAGGGGAGAGGGAGGGGTCTTTGGTTAGGTTAAATGTGTAGGAAAATGATGTCGTTTTCGTTATATTAAAAACGTTGAAGCAGAAAGAAATGATGACGTTTACTCTAAAATTTACAGACGGAATTTACCGATGGAAATATTTCCATCGATAAATCCAAAGCTTTTTTATTTTGCCAAGCATTCCCGCCTCCTTTATCGACGGAAATCTTCTATCGTCGCTATATTCCGTCGAAAATTTGCTGGGATAATTTCTCTCCATTTTTACCGATGGATACTTTTATTGTCGCAAAATGTAATCTTTCCCGACAATGTTACCTATGAAAAATGATTTTTTGTAGGTAATTTGCTACGGTTTCACTTCCGTCGATAATTACTAATTTTCTTGTATTGTCACACTTTTGAAAACACCTTATTCATAATTCAAACCTAAATAATCATCACTAAGGACTTATACTCAAATTGACAAATAAACACAAGTAATCATATATTTTTAAATTATAAACTAATAATTACCTCATGTTGAACATTACTTATGAGAGATTTGAATGAAGATTCCTCTTAAATTCTCAATCTATTAATGGCATCTCATCCTTCTCATCTTTCTCACTTGCTTTAATAATTTGAGAAATCTTGATGGCTAATTTTAGGAGTTAAATTCTGTATGTCTTACAACAACATCTTCAAGAATTTTTTGGAGGCAAAAAGTTTAGATTCATCAAGATAAAAGATATAAATTCTAAAAAATAATGCTTAATTTAAAACTACTATTTTACATACCATTTGTTCTTTCTTTTTTAATAGCCTTACAAACTAAGACAATCAATATGTTTTAGGAAACCAAATAAGCTTGTCTCCTTGGTTGTTAGATTCCTTTTTCTTTTAAACCCATACTTTGAAGGGTTTGTTTGGCATTCTTTATTAAAGAAAACAAAATATATCTATATGTCCATATTTACCACACAAATGACATACTATTTTATATGAATGATGATGATACATCTATGCACTTTTTGGACCTCTCTGTGTGTATACATACTATGGAATCTTCCTTTGGAAATTAAAGTTATTAAATGTTCTCTTAGGGTAGTGAAATGTCCTACAATTATATGTGTGATGCCCCTACTATGGATAAAATCTTGATGTATGCTTCTTTGAGGATAAAAGTTAGCAAGTGGGTTTTCTTATTTTCATAGAAGTTATGCCTATTCTTTCTTTGATAGTATTGAATTCTATGCCTAGGTTGTGAGCATGAAAGTGTGGTGTTTGCTCGTTGGGTTTTAGTGAATGTGTCATGTGCATGTGTATGTTTAGATGTGGATGCTCCATGCTCATTTGTTATTATAGGCTATGGTTCTTTATTATGTAAATATTGTCTTTTGACAAAGGTAGTTTTAGTGTTGGAAACATTTTCGTATTTATATCCAATTCCATGTCTATCATTATAATTCTTTTAAACTTCTAACATGTTTTCAAGTTTCTCACTTCCCTCTGTAAATTTATATAAAGAATCCTTAAAACATCATTTTCCTTTTTAAATATTTTATTCTCACACCTTAATGCATCTAAGTCATGATTGTCATCAATAATCACATTTTTTGATGCTTTAATGTATATGTAATTAACTTTTCATCTTTTACTCTCATTCATGCATGTATCCAACTCTTTTTGAACTTTTTTTTAGTTTGGAAGATATTTTCTTTATATTCTTACTCATGATTTCTAAACTTTCTACTAATTTATTATATGTCAAATCAATATCATTATCATTATTACAAGAATTAGGGTTGGATGTTAATTATGTTTGTCTATGTGAACTCTATTTATTCTTATTAGTTAATATTATTATTTAGGGTCTTTCTTAATGTAATTAAAGCGTTGTTACCAAATGTTGAGTATAAAATATGTGTAAGGCACATGATCTAAAGTTTCAATTATGGAGGAAAACTACAACAACCTTTGTGCTTGATTTCAATAAATAATTGCTTATGTTAAATGAATTAAAACAAGGTTGTGTTAAAGATTTGTTGTTATATCTTAAGGAAACATAATGTAAGAAATATTTTAATGTCAATGCTAAATGTGATTGTGTACATAATAAAATGAGCAAAGCTTTTAATAATTGGATTTCAGAGGATAGGGTGAAGCCTTTTATTAACTTATTGGAGCTTACAAGGAAGATGATGATTAAGAAGATACATACACGAAGGAATTTTAGGGAGAAATGGGAGTGTTATGATTGTGTTAGAGGAAAATAAGAGAGAAAGTTTTAGCTTTTTTTTTTACTAAAATGAAATTGATGGGTATAAAGTTGAATATGGGTTAGATAAATTTTGTGAGAGAATTACCAATCATAATTGTATTTGTGGATATTAAGACCTAAGAGAGATTTTATGTCCTTATATAATATTTTTCTTTTGCTATAGTCATCAAAATTCATATGAGTATATTGACAAATGTTATAATAAAGAGATGTTTGCTATAGTCATCAAAATTCATATGAGTATATTGACAAATGTTATAATAAAGAGATGTATATGCAAATATATAAGCATTCATTTGAGCTATTTGATGGATCCAAATTTTTGCCTCATTATAGATTTAATAAGCCACCAACACTAAGAAGAATGCTTGATTGGCCTAAAATTAGGAAGAAAAGAAATTTAAGTAGTCTAAAATAGGAAAAGGTACCAAAAATGGAAAGAGAATGACTTGCACTAAATGTGGATAATAGGAGCAAAACCAAAGATCATGCAAAAACTTAAAATTTCTATTATCATTTTCTTAGTAATGATTATTTTTCTACAATTTTTAATAGTTTCTAGGATCATCTAACTCCAATATTTGGAAACAAAAATATATGGTCCAATTTATAAATTTAGTAGACTTTGCATCAATAAACATTAAACAAGCACATCAAATGATTAGATAAGAGAACTATGGAGATCAAGAAAGTATACAAATAATGATTAGAGGAAGAAGAAGAGGAAGAGGAAGAAGAAGAGGAAGAGGAAGAAGCAAGAGTAGAGAGACAATTGTTAGTAGATATAAAGTACATTTCAATAAGTCAAGTGTAAGATCCCACATCGGTTGGGAAGGAGAACGAAGCACCCCTTATAAGGGTGTGGATACCTTCCCCTTGCAGACGCGTTTTCCATGCCCTAACGCACCGGATCCCATTAGAACTCCGAAGTTAAACGTCCTAGGGCCAGAGCAGTACCAGGATGGGTGACCTTCTGGGAAGTCCTGTGGAAAAGCAAAACTGTAAGGGTGCGAGGCCTTAGAGGCTGAGGCCCAAAGCGAACAATATCTGTAAGCGGGTGGGCGCGAGGCCCTAAGAGGTCGAGGCCCTTTGGAGGACGCGAGGCCCGAGAGGCCGAGGTCCTGTGGATGCGAGGCCCGAGAGGCCGAGGTCCTACATATTTTACACATGCTCATGCGACTCAAACTAGGGATCAGTGGCTCAATGGTAAGAGGCGTGGTTTCGAAACCAACAAAACCTTGAGGTCTTGGGTTCGAGTGGTGACTCATCCAAACCAAAGAGGACAATACCGAGAGAAAATCCACCCCGGTAGGGTCGTCGGTGCATACCCGAAGGGCTCTCCTGGGTCCCTACACAAAAGGATTGATGGTGACTGTTGGTGGTGCCACTAGCTAGGCCATTTTGCTGTTTTTTGCTAAGCTAGAATCAAACATGAGAAGAAGGATCGAGGATAAAAACCATGACAGTCCGGGAAAGGAAATTAGAAGGGTACCAACGAGGTCACTAAAAGAGCTTTGGTAAACCTCAAGATAATATGGTCGAAGCTAGTGATGATGACTAGGAGATCATTACTGTTGTGGTGTCCGAAGTCAACCTTGCTGAAAAATTGGTCGATTGGATCGTTAATACAGGAGCCACACGCCATATCTGCATCAACAAAGACCTGTTTAAGGAGTTGAATGATGCTGCTAATGGTGAATTCGTATACATGGGCAACTCCAGCAGAGTTCCTATCTAAGGAGTTAGGATTGTCACTGTCACACTCACTTCTGGAAAAGTTTTGGCTGTAAAAAATGTTTTATTTGTCTTTAATGTTCGTAGAAACTTGATTTCTAGAACACTACTTAACAAGGCTGGTGTTAAACTTACTTTTGACTCTGATAAGCTAATTCTTACTAAGAATGAGAACTTTGTTTGTAAAGGATTTTGTAATGGGGGCTTGTTTGTACTTGACGTTGAAATGAATGTATCTACTTCTTCAGCTTATATTATTGGGTCTCTAAACCTATAACATTCTAGACTTAGACATGTGAATGTGAGACCAATTAAAAGTTTAAACTTGTTTCCTAACCAAATCACTAATGAAATGGGGAAAATGTCAAATTTATGTTAAGGTTAAACACTCTAAGAAACCTTTGAAGTCTGTAACCGAGAGGGAGTCACAATTTTTGAACTTAGTGCACCCAGATTTGGGCAATTTTAAGAATTGTGTGAGTAAAGGAGGAATGAGATATTATATTACTTTTGTGGATGATTATTCTAGATTTACTAAGGTTTACTTATTGAAAAATAAAAGTGATGC